>JAZGTH010000088.1:1392500-1677500 GCA_036877525.1 Chromobotia macracanthus | reverse complement strand
ATTCAAGGTATACAGTTTATGTGCTTCCCTGTGAATCGAACCCACAACCTTTGCGCTGCTAATGCAGTACTTTACCAACTGAGCTACAGGAACTTTAACAACTAAAGCAACTTTCTGTGTTTCAGAAGTGCTATAGATTGACTAGCTATATATTTTAGTGTGCCGGGAAAGTTAAACCAACTAAGAAAAGTCCAGCAACCTGCTAGTAATGAGACAGTAGCTATCCTCAAGTAACCTGATCAACAACATTCACGGTGAAAGTCCCCACAACATCCTGTTCTAAAAAATCCACTGCTGTCATGTGGGCTTTCTGTGGAGCCTGACACATGTGATATTTATAAACTTCACGATCATACTGCACACTCATGTTGAGCTCACGGTGAAACACACAGCTCTGAGTCAGGCCACTGAATAAGTCATCTTAAGCTGTGGAGTCACAGACAGATATAAAACCTGCCGGACCTCAGCACACACTTCCACCCAAACGCACAGAACTAACTTTCTACAACTATATAGAGTCAAAGGAATTGAGAAAGAAAAAACGCAATAAGAAACAAATTTCTAACAATGTGGAAAAGAATCAGAAGAGCTGATTGTCACACAGACCTGAAAGTCACATCTAACCTTCCTATGACTGAGACCTGCACACGATTCAGTTCAAAGCCACCATGCATGAAATGGGTCCTGTTGCTGCAGACGTTCATGCATCACGGCTGCCAGTTGACTGTCCAGTGCACCAGAGTACAGCCATGAACAATGTGTTCACCTGTAACATGTGCGAACTATAACACTCAAATCATTTATTCTGTTGCATACCAAAAAGTCCTTACAATAACGTATACTGGTAGTCCCAGATAGTAAGACCATCATACTTTAAAGCAATTGCAGGTTACTTTATATTCTTTTCTTTACGTACGTTGAAGTCAAATGAAGCCAAATTTACCATGAAATCAGACTTACTGTTGTGAATCAGGGTAATGTAAGGAGATTGTGTTGAACACTGATCTGTCATGTACTTGTTCATTTTGTGTTCATTTTGAACCCAAAACCGACAGTCAGTGGCTGATGAACATTTTAACTCGACACATTTCTGTCTTCTGTCTGGTGTTCTGTCATGTAGTCTCCTCCTGCTGAGATCCAGCTGCAGTTCTCTGAGCAGTCGGTCTGTTTGGAAATGGAACTAGTGCTGAAGAGTCTTGCTGCTGTTTGTGTAAGTTTTAAGTAAATACAAACTGATTAACTGCAAACTGACATCAGACAGATGTGTGTTCATACTGAATAAAGTGAATCTGACGTTCAGATGTAGTTTTGAGGGAGTTCTCGTACTGCAGAGGGGCAGTGTAGTGTGAGTGTTTCTCCTGTCTTGTGCATTAAGACGGCTGTTGTTGAATGATGGTGTGTTTCATGGCTTACGTCTGTCTGAACTTTCACACCAGCTCTCACATGCACATGAGCACAGTGAAAGAAAGAGTGTTACGTGATGTTGCAGCAAACTTCAAAGACTTTTTCAATAATTGTTTTTGTTCATTTATTAGATCAGTGAACCGCAAACGTTGTTTGTATAAATATTCTGGAGTTTTGCATCTTAGCAACGTTGTTAGTACTCGTGTATTTTTATGCACTATTGTGCATGATGCAGCAGAAGTTCTCAAAAACATAGACATGGTTATGAATTTTCACAGGATTGTTTCTTTACAGTAAATGAATAAACTGCAGCAGTGTGCTTTTTTTGTAATATTTGAAGGATTGATTGGTTCTTTGTGCTGTAAATCGTGTCTGTTACAGATACTCTGCTGTTCTTTGAGACACATCTCAAATGTATGAACACTCTGAAGATTCCGCGGATCTCTCTAGCTTATTTGGTATTCCGGCCATGGAGCTCATTGCCTGAGGAAGTCATCCACTAGAAGAAAATGGGAGCGTTGTAAAGGATTTTCCCACAAATCACTTCATTCCGTCTTTCATACTCTCTCTCTTCTGCAACACTTCATTATTCTCAGGGCCGTTCTGTTAATGTTTCGTCCCTTTTTGACTCCTTTAAAATGAACAAGTATCATTGGAATGTTGAAGAAAAAGAGCCTTGGCTTCTAAATACTGCAAGTTTACAAAGAACAGAACACAAATGCTGTTACAGTCATACAGTTTCACAGTTTCAGGTGAATGTTCAAGGCATCCAGTTTTTAGACATGTTAATGCTTGTAAGAGCATTATTCAAACAGTTTCTTTTAATTCTATAAAGTTTTTTAAATGTCCCACTCACATTTTTGATAATATAACATTAACAAATGTTCTACTAACATACTGCAAGAACATTTCTCCTGGGGGGATACTGGGGGATTACCGGGGGATACTTTTAGAGAACATTAGCCAACATTCTGAGAACGTTTCCTGTTAGATGGGCAGTGGAGACAAGAGGGGGGTGGATCACTAAAGCTGTGGACCTCTGAGCTCCTGATTCATTAGCTGAAAGCACCAGGACACACAATCCTGCTGTAATTAGCAGAAAGTTACCGCTGCTCTCTGTGACTGAATAGCCTGAGTAATGACTGTCCACACTCAAGTTCCCTCATTAAAATCCAGCTCTTTCATTCACACCTGAGGTTCTCTAGCCGGTCCACCAGTAATATGAAATGTGTTGCTAATCCCTCAGTCTCCTCAGGCCGGGTCTTATGAAACTTCACTGCAGTACTCACCAGTCTAAACAGTAGAGCCACACTGGGTGACCAACCATAACCAGCAGAAAAATGGCCAAAGTAAAACTAAAATGCAATGTGATGGTTTTAACTGGTGTTTTAAAGGTGCTGCAAGCAATGTTAGATGTATCTGACCTTCTGCCAGGTCAAAACCCCTTCTCCTCAAAACCCTGCCCAACAATTACATCCATGCACACAAGGGTTGCATTTTACAGTTTACCAAAACAGAGCTTTCCATTGGCTGCTTTTTGTCATGGAGATAAGCGTCTATTTCAGGACATATGTCAGTGATATTTGTCAGATAATATAGCCACGCTTTCCTAAAACAATTTCTTACAAACCTTTAACTTGGTCACCAGATGAACTAGCTGCCCTTATCTTTCAGCCTGGTTTATCCTAAATCTCAGAAGTGTAAACCAGCCGCCTGTTGTCAGAGCGTTCAGAAAGCTTTTTGTATATTTGTTTGAGAGCGAGTCCACATGGATGGTATGCAAGCATCATTACCGTCACATTGGCAACAGAGGAGGGCAGATGTGAGACAGAGCCTGTACGGTGAGAGAAAGTAAGATGGCACCAGACAACTTCTCTGTGAATCAAGTAAAAAATATTTTAATCTGTTTCCGATAGACTGGCACTTTGGCCATGCGTATCGGATATTCTGTTGACAGTAAAAGGTGATGAAATTTCAGGTGGATGTTGTGTTTGTGTTTTGTGACAAGTGCTGTCTTCTCGCAGTTGTCCATGCTGTTGCCATGGTGTCATCTAGTGAAGCGAGATTTAAATGAGTGCTGGTTATTGTTGTCAATAACCCATGGTGGAGAATACCATATTAGCGATCACGGTTTAGTGCTGTTTTAGTCCCTCCTTCACTTCACAACACACAAGATGGCAGTGCAGTTTTTTCACTAGCTCTCCAGTGTTTTGGCTCTGAAAGCTCAAACACCGGAGAGCTGTTGTGGAGTGGAGCTGTTGTTCAGTACCTTTTCTATTGATTTCTGCAGTATGATTGGTGTAAGAGGGACCCTACTGCTGCTCTGGGATCAGCTGCAGATAAATGATTTCACATTCACTTTCCGAGTCAGAGGTTCCTCTAATTGCCGGTCTGAACAGATGGGCCTCACTTCAGCACAGATGACCGTGATGTTGTCCTTGCTGCAGGTTATCTGGATGTTGTCTCACCATTTCATTTGTTGTGTATCCAGCCTAAAAGTATTTTAGGTAAAAATGTTTCCAAAACATTTCCATTGAGTAACTTAATGTGAAAAATGTTATTTTGAAAGCTCTAGGAATGTTCTAGTAACAAGAGTAATGTTTCTGTTCTATATAATCTATATAAAATAATATAATATAGAACAGAATAATAACAAATAAACAGATTTTATATAAAATATAAAATCTATATTATATTACATAATGTTATATTATGACGTTGATGATGTTTCTGTAAGAACAGTTTTTTTTGTTAGCCAACGTTTGGAGAATGTTTCCGCTTAGCTGGGACTTTAAATGTGTTACAGAGTCATATGAAGCACATGAAAGTGTTAAAATGAGGTGTGAAGGATTCAGATCATGTGTAAACACATGAAGTTTGTTTGGCACTGGAGCGAGTGAATAGATCAGGGTGCAGTTGGCAGTGTCAGGTAGAGATGTCATGAAAACTCTGATTAGGTCTTTGGCAGATCCATGCATGCAGATGGCAGGCACGCTCTCTCTCTTCTTTCCTCTCTCTGTTCCTCTCACACAATCCCTGTTCCAGGATCTCATTAATCAGTGTAATTACCAGACAGAGAAAACATATTACAACATTTAACCCTTGTGTTGTGCTAATTTAAAAAAAGGAAAGCTGTGTGCCAAGATGACCTGAGATCAGTCCCTCATCAGATCAAATGAGCTGTTTTGATTCTGATGCATGACGCAGTTTAAAACATTCATTTGTGTGATTTTGGAATTTTCTAACAAACTGACAAACCGTATTACATTAAAAATAGAAAGATAAATATGCCAGAGAGGGTAAGAGGGTTGAAAATGGAGCCCAAATTAAGCTGACACTCAACAGGGGAAGCAAGTTTATGATTAAAATGTTGCTGTTCTGATTCAGTTAAAAAAGGTACTTTTCATGCTAGACTAATTTTTGCTTAAATTATTTTTTATTAAAGCTGCAATACGTAACATTTGCCTCTCTACCGCCAACTCTGTCTGAAACATAAAATTTCAGGTTACTTGTGGAGTTGTTTTCTTAACGTGGATGAAGTTTAAATTCTAAACCACTGCTGTAAGAACAAGATACAAACGCTGCACCATCTACAGCACCAGTACATGTGATATAGTAGCCGGATCTTCTTTCTGTTTATAGACAGACATTTTCAGCGAAATCAGACCTGGCAGCTCAAATTATAAATCATTATTATAAACTTACCTTTGTGAATTGGGGTAATGTCAGAAGATCATTTTGAACACTGATATAATACTCAATAACTGAGTTTTGTACATTTTTAACAAAAAATTACGTATTGCAGCTTTACTCGTGGGCCGATTTAATACCAGCAGCTCTGTCAGGAATAAAGGTCATGACCCTGGTGATGTCATCTAGAGTGGATCTGTGTGTTAGCCCTGATCTCTGTTGACAGGTGTGTTCAGACTCGTCTGTGCCAACCTCACACTCGTGGCTGCCATGAGCCACACATGAGCTCTGAACGGTGCCAGAACTGCACTCGGCTTCAGTACAAAAGCCTGAAAAAAAGGAAAGCTTGAGGCCTGTTTGTCTTTTCCAGTATACTGTCAGAGCTGTAAGTGCTAAATGAAAGAACACACCAGTTGTACAAAAAAAATAACATCTATTCACCGCTGTACTGAGACTCTTTACAGTCATTAAAGGATATCACAGCAGCAGATGTTGGAAACCTCTTTTTAACACTGCAGTGCAAAATTTCAAATACACAATGTCATTGATTAGTTTATTAGAGAGCTCGTAATGTTGTATAAATGTTTTATTATATTATGTTATATTATTAACTGGTCGTATTTAATCCCCAAATCAAAAGAGAACATTTTTAAGATTTTTGCCTTGTGATGATATTTTAATGACACTTACAGTAATTATTGTAATTTTGATTTGTACAGAAAATGTGGTTAAATGTCATAAAGTCACTCTAGAAAAAATTGGAATGATTGTAACACGGCTGTCATTCTTTATTCTTCAGTGCATTAGTTACATTTTCTCACAGATACTCAAACACCACAATTATTGGACAGTACATTTACAATTATCTTCTCTATCAGTTTAAGGCACTACCGTGTGATTTTTCTGTGAAGCTGTTTTGAAACAAAATGTGTATTGTGAAAATCTCTACACATATTAAAATGTCTTGACTTGCCATATTGCAAGTACAGTTGTCATGGCCTTTGTTGTTAAAATTGCTTTCGGTTTCCATTCCTTGTGTCTTACCCCTGTGAGCTTCTGTTTGAATGTGTAAATGCTTAACTTTGAATTTCTTTGCTGTGAGCTGCTCACATCTTTTATTCCTCTGCACAGAAGCAGAGGCACAAGGCGAGACATCTCCATACAGTCTCTTAAATGCAACATTCAGTCTGTGAATTTTACAGAAGAGGGTTCAAGAACAACAGTTTTCCGCTTTTGTAGGGCCGTGTAATTGATTTTTCTTTAAGCTTTTCCCCTGACAGCATTATGTTAGAAAACCCCTCCGTCACGGTTGTGAAAGAGTGTGTCACACTTCCCGGCACACCACCAAAATAAGAAGCTATGCTGCAGGATTTAAAAACTTGAATCTGAGGCAATGGAGCGAAACTGTTATCTAAGCAGAGCTGCAGTTATGTAGTGCAGTAGTGTTAGAATTCAGAGATTTGGTTTTGCTCAGGTTTAGATTGTACATTTAAAGTCTTTACATTGGTGCAAAGAGGAGATTTGGATGAAAACAATACTGACAAGCTAGAATTAGTCATCAATTGCACTTTTTGTGTTACAGGAGACAAAATAAATAAATAAAAACATCTAATAACATAAAAACATCAAAATAAAACATCTTTTAATCGGTTTAATCGGATTTGTTAGTTTGGTTCATGTCTTTTTTGTTTACATGGAGAGATGAGACCATATAGTATATGATCAATATACTAGGGCACATACGCCCTGTAGTAGCATCATATTGTCTCTGTGTTATATAATCCATCATATTATCTTTCACATTATGGCTGTTTGCCGTACCGCTGCATTTAAACAGTGCAGTAATCGTGTGTCAGGCTCTAGTGTTGAACTGCTGAGATTTCTTCCTTCGGGAGAACAGAATAATTAATGGAACGACTCTCAGGGTCTTAATTACTGAGCACATCTGCTGATCTCACATCTGCTGTGATTCCTGCCGGCTGAAACAATGTGTGTTCTCATATGACACACAAATGAGGAAGAGAAGCGTGTCACTTCGGCTGTTTTTATCCTTGGTCCTGACAGGTCCACTTGAACCCAGATGACGATAAGGCAGACACAAATTTGAGCCACAATTTCTCATGTGTAATTCAGAGAAATACCTTACAATAACAGACAGCAAACACTGTTTTGTCCGTTGCTGATTTATAAAGCACATTTAGGCTGTTTTGCCACGTTCAGACTCATTGTGTTCATGGAAAAGCAGTCTTTTGAAGGCTAGTAAATAGAGTTCAGTCAGGTTTGGATGCCTTGCTCTGTCTCATTGCACACAGAGAGGAGCTGTTTACTGATCAGGGTGCTGATTGTGTCTCCAGCATCCAAAAATTGTGGTGTATTGTAATGTGGGCAGATAGCAAGTGGTTCTGCACTTGCTAAATTGCATTCTGATTGGATGATTGTTGCTGTGACATCATTGGTGGACTGCAGCACTGGCTGTAGCTGTTGAATGCCTGACAGATCAATGACATGTTTGCATTTGGCAGACCCGTTTATCCAAAAGCATTTATGCATTCAGTGTATACATTTCATCAGTGTTCCCTGGGAATCGAACCCACAACCTTTGCGCTGCTAACATACTGCTATACCTGTTGAGCTACAGAAACACAGCTACAGGAATACAAGGGCCATATGTGAAATGTATTGCAAGTAAAAATGAACTTTGAATCTATTTGATAATGGACTAAATTCATATTTTGGATGATAAAAGTACATAATACATATCAAGGACACTTTGAATGCTTATCAGCATTTGATACATAAGCACGCTAACAATCCTGTTTTTATTTACAAAATCATAAATATAGAAATGAATTCAGTACTCAAATCAGTGCAGAATAAAATCTGTATATTACATACATACTGTGTGTGGGTGTGTGTGTATAAACTGAAGCATTGCATATGTATAAATGTGTGTGTGTATAAACTGAAGCATTGCATATGTATAAATGTGTGTGTGTGTGTATAAACTGAAGCATTGCATATGTATAAATGTGTGTGTGTGTGTGTATAAACTGAAGCATTGCATATGTATAAATTTATGTGTGTGTGTGTGTGTATACATATACATGCACTCTTCTGTAAATCCTCTGCAGGTTCAGTCAGGTTCAGTGAGTGGGGCTATTGGGCAGTTAGATAGGGCTGGTAATAGGGCTGTGCTGATGAATGAGTCCAATCTAAGCTGAGGGTCTGTTCTGACAGTATTCGCCCACTCTTAACCGGCATGGTGAATGTGTGGCTATTACTGCTGTGTTCATTAAGGACTTTTACTCCACCTGTCTCTGTTATTGGCTAATGAACGGCAGCTCCCGCGTTCATGAATAGCTCTCTGAGCCGTGAAGTGATGCCAGTGAGTGGAACAGTGAATTCCAGAAACACGGAATATTAACTGCATATAAAAATCATGCGTACACATATACATGTAAACATCTGAGGAAAATCTACTTTTTAACTTATACAATTAACCACGATACTTCAGGGGGTAAAACAGAAGGACGATTGCTATGCAGGGCTTCTTCTAAGACTAATCGTTCACACAACCTACAATTAGACGATTATAAAAACAATCATTACACACATCTACCATCAATACAGCTTGATAAATAGATAATAAACAGATGTTGATAGTTCTCCCTTACGACCAGTAACTGTGTCACATTCTCTTAGTGGCTGTTATGTAAGTTTAACTAAACTCTATATAATGTGAGTTGATTTGCCAGCTTCAAGATTTGAAGCCGGTTTATCCATTTATTTTGTGCGAAGCCACTTAGAGCTTTTGACAAACACACACCCGCACAAACACACGTTGCAGTGCATAAATTTCACTAAACGCTCTTTATTCTTGATGTCTGGAGCTTTGCTGTTGCTCCCCAAAGCAATTACTCACCGCGGCACCGAGCAAATGCTGAAAACAGAAGAACCAAAGGCAGGCTGAGGGCAGAGGAACGGTGTTTGATTCTTGTGTTGGTTCATACTACACTGACACTTTATGACAACCAACAAGAAACAACTTACTGTTCAAGATACAGGTAACGTTACTGTAAAATGTTTAAGAAACATTAACAAAATCTAGGTTGTGACATTTGATTTGATGTGACAGGTTGATTTAATTAGAAATCCACATTGTTTTCCTTTACCTCTTGGTATTATTATAAACAAAATCACAATACATACAGAGTAAATGACTGCAATGATATTGTATTAGAAAGTTTAACCGTGTTTTTAACGACATAAATTTTGCTTTATCATTTCTGCTAATTTTCCGCTGCACTGCTCGATGGCTTTATGAATCCTCCTGGCATGTTTAAACGTCAGATGAAATGTGTTGTCAAAGGGCTGTATTAAGTTGATTCATCACTTCTCTGTATGATGTCCTGCACACTACATTTGGCTTACTGTGAACTTGGAAAAACCACTGTTACAAACTTGGCTGAGTTAGATGCAATGGATATACCCGGTAAAAGCTGAAATCAAGGAAATTTTCCATGTCTGTGGGCGCAGCATGTTACCAAAAAAGTTTTGCAGGAAAATTCAGAGTTTTAACATTAGTGTTGGATGTAACCCCTGAGCGCGCACACACAGACTGGATCTGCGGTTCTGAGGCGTCTGTGCTGTGTGGTGATGTAGCAGATGGTTCAGGCCTGACAGGAGAAGGTGTCTGATGTGTGGAAATGACTGCATTTAATTACATATCAACTCTCCCACCACAGTCTGGCCTAATGTGGGCTCGTGTGTTTCTACCTGCAGCTCCTGCTCTTATTTGGCTCTTCAGACACAACACAGCTATACACAATCTGAAACTCAGTCTTGACTGTATCTGGTTACTTACTGTATGAAAGTAAAGACAGAATTATATTTGCAAACTTGTATGTGCTAAACTAAAAAAGCATTTTTATAGGAAATTCACCCAAAAACCTTCATTTTGTTCATTTTTACTTACTTTTGCGTCTTTCAAACCCCATATGACTTTCTTTGTTCTTCCGAACCAAAACAGTGAATTTATACAAAATATCTTTTTATACAAAATATCTTTATCTTTGTATATTCTTACAAAATATACAAAATATCTTTTCATAATTTTCACTGTAATGGCATTGGATTGAGCCCAATGACAGCTCTTCAAAAGGGCGCAGAAATTCCACACAAAATAATCCCACATTACAATTTATCCTAAGTTTACTGAAGTCATATGAATAAAGATGCTCAATTGTTGAAAAGTCTTGACCTGTGTCTTTAAAACTGTTGAGACATCTGAATGATGTTGTTAACCAGGAAGAACTAAAATCTGATACATGCATGTATATGTACATGATATAGATGTTTTTTATAATGAGAAAACAGGGATATTCATACTGCAATAATTAGGGGCACGTTCATTGGCTGACTTGTTTCAATATATACAGCTGTATGTTGTAGATGGTTTGTTCTCGTCTTCAGACATCCTGAAACAGCATAAGGACTGTTGGCTTCCCTGCTATCATTGTTTCTTGCCTAGAAGACTTTACTAAACGGTCACAGTTTTCTGTCACTCTCCCTACAGCTCAGCCTTCCATTTTCCCCAAACTCCATTTTCAGCCTTCCCCCAAATTAGCACAGGGCATATATACCAGTTCATGGAACAGAATAGTAAACAGATAGTTAATACGTCCCTCCTTTATAAAATCACACCTAAACATCTCTAATGATGGATAGACTCTCACACAGACCACTTCACACTCTCAGGCTCTCATCTGAGTGTCACTTCCTGTCTGGCTCTCTCAGTGCTTAATGAACTGAAGTGTGGCTAATTACTGCACTATCATTTCAGAATGGAAACTATAAACATTTCCATTAGCCTGGGCGTCATTAGCTCAACAATTAGACATCTGGGGAATTGATAAAGTAGATCACTCACGGTGATGTTACTATCAGGCCAAAACCCAACACACACACACGCACTGTACATCAGAATCCTCATGCATAGCTGATATCCAGTGGCTTCAGTATGTGCATCTGCTGCAGTCTGTGAGGACGCAGGGCAGATGCTGATGTACCTGCTGGAGGGAGAAGCTGGTGTATGGAGGTACCAGGAGAGCTTCTGGAGTCCCTAATGGAAGCTCATGATTGTCTCCATTATCCACACCTGGTATACAGACACTTCTCCACATGTGAATCACCTGCTGTGTTTGCCGTCAGCCAGCGGTGACCAATCCACTTCATATCAAAGCTGCAATCTGTATCTTTTTCATGTTAGAAATGATCAAAAACAGTTATTGAGCAAATCCATAACATGATCTTACCCTGATTCACAACGGTAAACTTACAGTAATGATTTATCATTTGAACTGTCGGGTCTGCTTCCTTAGGAAATGTTTGGTTTCATCTGACTTCGACATTCGTAATGTAAAGTAACCTGCAGAGTTGGTGACAGAGAAACAAAAGTCATGAATTGCAACTTTACGATTTTCCAGGGTCAGACCGGGTTTGAAAATGGACATGAAAAACTAAATTAATACTGTTTTAGGGGCAGGAGACCTTAAATTATTTAAAGGGAAAATTATAGAAATAATAACGTGACACCTTTATAACTAAGTCAGGTAAGAAGCTCTGTTAGGGACATAATGCTCATATTTTCATAAGCATTATTTAGTGAGCGTTTATTTACCTCAAGTTTTGTTGTTCAGCAGTGACTTTATCAGGTGTTTCTTCAGTGTTGTGTTACATTGCAGTGTTGAGTGTTATTGATTAACACTGTGATTGTGTGACCGTACAGCCAGTGCATCAGTTGTTAATCTCTTAATACCTGCTTGTACCTCATTTATCTCCATGGTTCCTCTGCCAGTGCCTCGGGTTTATTGTGTCACTGAGGCCTGTCACACAGGCTCATGGTCTGTTGTCAGGAGTTAAGTTTGCCTGCGCTCTGCAGCTAAAGACGGACGTTTTGACCGACACTTTTAAAATCTGTCTAATCAGGCTGCTGGATTCTTATATACCTGCAGAATGACAAAACCAGAACAGAAATAGACCTTCAAAGAGAAAATAAGTTGCCTGGCTGTTTCCTTTGTTTGCATTTGGAATTGACGACTGTAAAATGACAGTCAGCCGTTTCCAGCCATTGAGCATCAGTGACATGACGTGCTTGGTTTAAATATCTCATTATCATAAATATCTCATGATTTTACTTGCTTCACAAGCTGATTTGAGACACATATAAGACGCGTGTCAAATATACATTTACTTTTTAAACAACAAACCATACATAAACCTTACTTATTTCAGACTCATCTACCTTAGTATGCAGAAATTCAGAGCCTCGGAAATGTCATTTTTAAAATGTAAATGTACAGTTTTCATACAGTTTCATATTTCATATGTTGTATAGGTTTTGCTGCATTTAATGTAAGGATCCTTTAGTGACAACTTCCCAATACTGTGACAAGATGCACCACTGTGCTTCTTTTTTCACGTTTTGCTCAGCACCTCGCATTGTTCTTGACACACACACGCTCTCTTAGTTTGCCTTTTTACAGTGTAGTTTTGTTGGAACCGTTATGTGCTAGATCCGTCTCTCCACAGCTTTCGTTGTGTCTCTGTGTATTTTAAGGCTGCTTATCCTCAGAGTAAAATGAGTAGTGCTGTTACAGAGCAGAGCTGTTATTTAAGTGAGGAGAGGCTGGAATCTCTTGACTCCTCTACTTCTCTTTAGCTGTGGAGGTGCGGCTTCTACCCTTCCTGCATCAGTGAGGCTGGGTGAGAGAGAACAGTGGCTCAAATGGACGAGTGGAGGGGAAACGACAGTCTGTCATTATCCAGCACTTTGTCACGATACCAGTAAAGAGACAGCGAGTGTCAGCTTAGCTTAACATTAGCATAATTGCAGCTTTTTATGAGAAAATTAGCACACAGTTAGCGTACGCTGGCTTTCCCTTCACTGCAGTGCTGGGGTGAGATCATTAGCTTCATGGTGAATTAAGATTTTGCTGATTATGACCTTTTGTAAGAGTTACCATTGAGAAGGAAATTTGCAAGTTATGTTTAGTCTTTTTCAACAGATATTCAAGGTTGAAGGTAATCCATAACATGGTTGGTTAAAAATGAACAAAAATCAGTTATTGATCAAGTACACGACAGATCATGTTGAACACAATCTCCTTACATTACCCTGATTCACAACAGTAAGTTAATAATAATGATTTACAGTTTGAGCTGTCGGGGAAATGTCAATTTGGCTTCATTTGACTTCAACATACGTAAAGTAGCCTGTAATTTGCTAATGTCATAATGTCTTGGTGGGGCTGTGGGATGGAAGACATCCATGTCTGGTGTCCTGCAGCACTGCAGAGTTTTGTTGTTATCAGCAGTCACATATGGGAGTGTGGCTGCATTGTTGCCAGAGATATGACTGGAAAGTTGAGTTCTATAGCTTATAAAATGCTCTTACACTTTAGAGAAAAAGGTGGGATTTACTTTTTGCTGCCGTGACTGAAGTCTTGATGTAGATTATAGATGAAAATCTTTGCATCATGACGGCTTTTAGACCGTATCTTCTGAAGAGATCAGTGAGGATGTTAGAGAGACTGTTTAAAAGCACAAACCTCCAAGAAGGTTCTGCCACTTTCTTCATCTGATTCAGCATTTGTCTGCATGCAGGCTTTGATTTGATTGATTATTGATTAGGAGTTTGTGTGTTTGTTTGGTTGGTTGATGGATTGTTTATATGTGTGTTAGATTGATTGTAAGTTTGTTTGCATTTGATTGAGAGTTTGGTTAGTTGCTCGACTGATTATAAATTTGTGTTTGATTGGTCGAGTGCCTGGTCATATTAATATTTATGCTTTCGGTAGAGCTGTGTGTTTTTCCTGGGGATTTAACCTGTTATTTTGGTGTTGCTAGCACCATGCTCTACCAGTTGAGCTATAAGAACTTGATTAGGTTAGTAAGCGCAATTGAATGAACAAATGATTGTTGTAAAAGTTTTGTAAAGTCAATTAACTACCACTTTGCTCTGCGCAAGTAATGTATTATGAAATAAAAAACACAAGCGGAAATTAAAAGTTCTTATTTTTATAAAGTCCATTATGATGGATTTGTGTAGCAAATCAAAGCTGGTCTCCATGTTTATATTGACCTGGCCGTTCAGTAGTGTTTCATTTATGAGGCTCTTTAAACAGTTTCCCTTTATGGGTTTTTAATATCTGCCTGTGACAGATGGTTTTGAACAAACATGTGCAGTGTCAAATCGTCCACCGCAGGAGCAGAACAAACTCAATCCATTAAACAGTCACAATGACATTTAGATTGTTCCGGTGTTTGATTGAAATACAGAGCGATCTGTCGTGACCTTTCGCTGCTCCTCGAGTTTCACAGTTCTGGATGTCTATCCGGAGATCTTTACACCAGTCAGAACTAACACAGTTGTGCTGCACAACTTTATTTAAATATATTGAGATTTTAACTTCTGAGGAGCTTAACTGAGTTTAAAGTCAACAAACCTATTTGTGATGTTTTGAATGTTCCTAGAACGTTTTTATTACTTAATGGGAACGTTAGTGAAGTGTTCTTACAACCTAAAATTGTGTGAATGTGATTAATTGCCTTAATAATATAAGTGATAGCATTGTGCAGATTGTAGTAAGCACAGTAACAGTAGCACAGATGGGCTAGTTTGTGAAGAAACAAGTCTCAGAACATGTTAGTCACATCAGTGTAAAACATGATTCAGCTGATGTTTAAACATCCCGTGTCGATGTATTCTGAGACTAAATGATCTGAGCAGGTTTTCACGTTGTGTTAGTGAACTGTGATGAGCAGAAACAGGTTTTATTTATGTTGTTTCTGATAATCATTATGCTAGCAATGATAATTATGATCAGATTAGTGATGTGATAAACGGGTTTCATGCTGGTAATTCTTGTATCAGTTGGGTTCCTGAAGTCAAAATGACATTTTAATCACAAGGGAATTTATTTTTATGGGATTTTTACGAAAATGTATGAAAAACAAACTTACCGGGAAGTTTTTGAGTGTTTTACATGCTGCTGTTGAAACCATCTGTCTATGTGGTGCAAAACAATGTTTAAAACGACTTTTAGTATTGAACATATTGCAAATTGTTTTAGGGCTATGAGAAATTGAATTGTTTTATTGGACTTCATAGGTGTATCTCTATAACACTTTATATGGAAAGTAATATTGAATGTTGTCAAAATTAACTGTGTGTGGATTAAAAAAAGTCAGAAGTTAATTCTAAATTCAGTTAGATAAAGGACATCTGAAAAAGAAAACATGTTCTGGTTTGTCACATCAAACTGTGCCAAGATCTTGACATATGAACATGAAATGCTGCCAACAGTATCCAGCATCAGATACTTTCACATCAACCCATGTCTGTTTCCTTTAGTGAGCGATCCAGAAATTCCAGGTTTATTCTGGATTATTTCTGGCAGCAGATATGTCTCCATTACTCTTCACATCATCTTCATGTCATTCCAAACCTTCTGAGGAACATACAAGACGATATTTTTTAAAGTGTTGTAACCAAACAACCGTGGCACTTATTGACTCCCATTGAATGGACACAAAACACACACATTTCAACTCACTCTTTGTAATCTTGACTGGTGTGGAGTTGAGGTAACTTATAAGAAATAGTTGGAAAATTGCTTAACCTGTTTTTTTAAGTTAAGATCTTACCAGTCAGATTTAAAATATTAAGTTGAAGTTACTTATATAGCCAAGTTGATTAAAATTTAAGGCAAACTATTTTTTTACAGTGCAGAGACATTTCTCAAAATATCATCTTTTATGATCCACATTTTCAGTTTTGGGTAAACCGCACATTAAAAAAAAGACAAATATATTTGTGGGTCGTTTAAAAATGAATGTTTGTCTGTGTAAAGTTTGATGCAAGTTATATATAAGAAAAGGACTGACAGAGTATGTGTGAGGGGAATCAAGACTGAGAACCCCCAGTTTTAGAAAGTTCAAATGGTTAATTTTGCAGTTCATCAGATTTGTATGTGTGTTATTGTTGAGGTCAGCAGATTGAATGAGTTTATTAAATGACTGTCTAAACTTGCTACACTCCTCTACAGAGAGTTTGAGCTCATATCCAGACACTCGTGATGAGCTCCGTCTCTTCCTGTGTGTCTCTGTTTGCTGACATGAGTTCAAGACGGTCAGAGATGCTCTGATGAATCTTTCATGAGCGACACAACCGAGACGGGCTGGAGAGCGAGTCTGCTCTCAGATGATGTGAGACAGAAGTTTGACAGAAAGCTTGTGTGAAGGTTTAACTGATGAGGAGCGATGCTGTAGATACTGGAGACCAGATAGAGAAATATTATCTTGGCTGTTACTCCGGGACACCAATGAGATTAAATGGATAGTGGGTTTTTCCTGCTAGTATGATGTGTCTCAAAAAAGACTGAAAAAAGACCCTCTTTTAAAGTTTCAGAGGTAACCTCAGCTGTGTCTCAAACTATACTCAGCTTTGAGACAAGATACCAAAGCTTGTGAAATTTGTTGGAGATTTCAATACATTTTCATTTTATACCTCTTACTGTATGTTAATGGTATATTTTTATTTCCCTTAAGAAACTGTGTGAGAAATATCTTGGACAGTGGTAAGAAGATGAGCTATATCTTAGAACTTAGAACAACATTTACTGTCTGAAAGAGCAACATAAGACTAATAAAGAGGGCAGTCATGTAGATGTTTCTGGATTCTGACAGCTCATCTTTGTAAAGCAAAAGTCAGAAGATTGCTTACACCTGACACAACCTCACCATCCTAACAGAAGTGTTTGTCCTCCTGAACAATTGAAAGTCTTTGGTAGTTTGACCCTTCACACTCAAATCCTCAACATCATGATACGATACACAAAGTCTTTAAAGCAAGTCAAATTCTGTTACGTACAGACAAATGCATGACACTGTATGGTGTGTATGCATCAGCCGTCATGCTGAAACTCATCTTGTCAGTTCTCTATTGGGGTGAGTTGTGTGGTCATTCTTTTCAAAGTTTTGCCTCAACTTAGTTCCACTTCCTCTCAGAAATGGCTCATTATCCAATCAACAGCGTTCATGATGTGTGACAGCCAGCCAGCCCAACCAATCAGCACATGACATGCTGACAGGGTGTAGTTAATGTAGAAAAGTAACAAAAGAGTTTAAACGGCTCTGTGATGAGCGAGAGAGCTTGACAACATTGTCTGTTAAGATTTTCTTGTTATTAATCACTGATCATAAATGTCAGTGTGTCTTTAGTGACTGCTTACACAGCGAGTAGCACAGTACACTGTATTATTTGTAACATTTTTCTCTTCTCTCTGTCTTCTCTCTTCCTCCGCCATCTTACTCTCTCTCCCACATGATCTCTCCCCATCTCTCTCTATCTTTTTTATCTCTCTCTCCCCCTTTTTATCTCTTTGTTTATCTCTCTCTCTCTCTTTTCCCTCTCTCCGTTTCTTTTTCTCTGTCTCTCTCTGTCTCTTTCTCCTCTCCATCTCTCTCTCTCTGTATCTCGTCTCTCTCTAATCATGCCTCAGGTCAGAGATGAAAATGTCTCTGCTGAGATTCTGGGCACACGGGTGTTTAATGGTGTCTGTGATGACAGTGTAATCTTTACCTGTCTCTGACTCTCTCTCAGCACAGCTCTGATAATCAGATAATAAACCTCGTACCTTTAATAGCACAGCATTCATAGATCATGTGCTGTCAGTCATTTCTCACACAGAATGAGGTGTTGTCAAATGTCTTCAGTAATGCTTTCCCTCCTGTGGGCTTCTCAATACTGTATGTCATATAATAATCACCCAAATGTTACGTGTTAATATATTCACATATGTGCATCTGAATAGCCGTTTTAGGTTGTAAGAACTTTCCCTACTGTTTCCATTTAGTATTAAATTTGTAAAATGTTATTTTGAAAGTTTTAGTAATGTTTTTTAAGCATTGTATAAACGTTACTGTTTGGTTATAAGAACATTACTCACATTTTTATTTTTGTAATGTTTTTACAAAATTAAGTTCTATGTTTCACTAACAACTTATAAAATTAAAAAAGTTGTACTAACGTCACTTCAAGAATGTTTTTTGATAACGTTCTTAGAACTTTTAGAGAACATTAGCCAATGTTCTAAGAACGTTCCCTGTTAGCTGGGATTGGACCAAAAGTGAAAGTGGCATATTTGTCAATGTTTGGTAACCCATACTTAAATGTGACCTCTGCATTTAACCCATGCAGTGAGTTGTGAACACACACACACCCAGAGCAGTGGGCAGCTATCACTGCAGCGCCCGGTGAACAACTGGGGGAGAGATGCCTTGCTTAAATGTAGCTATGAGAATTGAACCTGCGACCTTTGGTTTACAAGTCAGACTTTCATTAGGCCATGACTGTAAAGAAAAGGAAAGTACTGTACTGCAAACAAAACAAAGCCATCTGAAAGAAAGAAGTTGATTGACGACTTTCAGGTGATTAATGATGCTCAGGATTTGCTGTTTTGTGATTGGCTGATCTTTTATGTTATTTGCATGGCTGTTTGTTTTGCCTCACCCGTGGTAATCTGCCACGTCGGCCGAATATATGCAGAAATCCCCATTGGAAATCGATCGAACAAAATTGCGAGGTAATTAAATATTGATTACAAATCACACTGAGAATTTGTAATGATGGATATCAAGACACAGAGAGATTTATGACAGGAAGTGAACAGGAGGGGAGCGCGTTACATAATCACCGCATCAACATTCCCGTTTGAGGTGCAATAAATGGAAAATGTGGTTAATGTGAAATTTTTATTTTTATGAACCGCTTTGTTCATGCACAGCTGAAGGTGGAATCACAGTTTATTTCAGACGAAACATAAGCCACAATCTGTAAATCTGTTTAATGTTGTTGGGTGGACAGATGCGACGGATTGCGTTTCAAACGGATATTTCCCAGTATAGAAAACAGGCATTAATAATGAATTAGCTACATTAGTAGGCGGTGGAATATTTAACAGCAGCTTCAAACGGTCCTTCATTTTTAAAAACAGCGTCTTCTGAAAGGCTAAAAAGAATAAATCTTGTGGCAAATAAACAAACAACATGCCAGCGTCTTCTAAACATTCTGCTGCTCTCAGGACAAAATTATATAATGTTCTAAATCAACCCAGATGTCTATACACTGATATTATAAAGATATATGTAAAGATACTCAAATGCAATGTGTTGCACAAGAATGAAGTCAATATACTCACTTTGTAAGATAATGACCTCAAATGAGCAGTAAATGGTTAAATCTCCAGTATTCTGACAGACAGCTAATAAACTGTAACAAGACATTTCATTTGTGTTTTGTGATTATCATTTTTAATGGACTTCCAGTTCTGATGCGTAAGACCACAGATAGACTGTTTTACCAAACACGTCCGACTTGCAAGCCGATCATAATTTAATCTCATAATTTAGAATCTGGGGTGGGTGATCATGTGACACTCCTAATGGAGTGTCTGTATAACAGGAATGTGTTTGTGTAACTGTGTGAGGGACTCCCGTGTGCCTGTTGGTACTTCGTTTTCTATCAATCCCACAATCCTGTATACTTGCAACAATATGTTTCTCTCTTTGTCCCTTTCTCTCTCACGCCATCTGAAAAAATTGTGTACATATTTGTGTGTATTGTGTATTTTGTGTGTATTTGTGTAGTTTGCCTGTCAAAGGTCACAGTGATTGTAGCCACACATCTTTCTGTTGGTAAACTTGTAGCACAATACTTTGTTATTTATTATAAAAGTTTGCACTAGAATAGTTGAAGTTGAGTATGATGAAGTCTTTTTCGTGCTGAGCTCACTGTTCATTTGTTTGCGGTGTGTTGTGTGACAATCTCTCGCTCTCTAATGCATGCTGCTTTAACGTCACTTTCATTTGCCTGTGTTATTGAATCCCCTCGCCTCCATTAAAACTGATTGCATTTTGGTGTCACCTCTAAACAGTATCAGGGGAGGTTTTATTAAAAAAAGAAAAGAGCGCCTCCATTAGCCGGCAGTTTAGAGGTGACGTCTTGATGCATGAGCCGTGGAGGTCCACGATTGAATTGTTTACTAGAAATGTGGGAAAACGTGTCTTCCTGCAGAGGCATTATGGCCATTATCTCTCTGTGCTGCTGCGTTTCAGCAACAAAACTACAGCCTGGAATTGCATCAGTTTGCATGCCTCACTTTGATGTTTATCAGACACTGTTGTGTGCTGTTTATATTGTGTGTTATAGTTGTTATTGTTAATATGTTAGACCACCAGTAAACATGTAGAACATCTAGTAGCTTATTGCTTTAAATATGCAGTTTGTAACAGTTCTTAGCCTGTGATTCTTAGCCTGTGTTCAACACAGTCTCCTTACCTCAGTGGTACGTTTATAATAATGATTTATCATTTTAGCTGTAGACGTCATTTGACTTCAACATACATAAAGTATGGAAAGTAGCCTGCAATTTTCAGTTTCAAACAGAGATGACGTCAGAGAAGCGAAAGTTACGGATTTAAGTCCTCAGTTGTTTTATTAAAGTCAGTTTTTCTCATATATTTCTCACAAAAAGACATAATGAGATTTTAAGCCGGTTGTACATTTTGTAATTAAATTTAGGTAACAGCCTTAGGTAATTGCTTTACATAATCTCAAACACACAAGAGATTATTTTCATTTTTTCATAGATTTTATATATTTAAAAATATATTCAAACTAAAGCAGACGTCAGTTCTATTGTGTTTATTGTGAAAACATGGAGGTGGTTCAGTTATGATCACAGTGGAGGCAGATCATAATTAAATCATTTTTATTTAACTTATATTGCGACAGAGTCGAGCGCTCGACCGCTCGAGGCGGAGATGGTGCAGTGCGTGACATTGGGATTTTAAAGCTGATGGCTGATGATAGTGACTCTTTGTTGAAGCTGCAGTGTGAACATGTCATTTGTGAAATGCAAATATATTTGCTGAAGGTCACTGCTCTGTCCCTGTGTTCACCAGCAGTGATCTCTGTACAATTAATGCTGTGTGATCTGATACATGATTTCAAAGACAGAAGAAGCAGTACAGCAAACAGCAAAACAGCTTTGTAGGCATTGTTTCAGGCTGTCTAATGAAGCTCCTTAAGAGTGTGGCCATGGTTACTGCAATCATTTAATGTCACTTAACATTAAGGCAATAATAGCAAGTAATTGTGGGCTGGTTTGAAAAGGAGGTGTTAGAATTGGGATACATCAGGATACTTTTGACGTAGACCTGCCGTTTATTTCCAGATCTCGTTTCTCGTTTAAGCCTCAAAGGTGAATCAAACATTCCTTAAAGCTTTTGTTTTTCATCAGCTTTTGTTCATGTGCTCTCGTAATCTTTTATTGAAATATAAGCAGAATATAAACAATACTGAAACATTTGTCACTCTGCATATAAATACAATAGAATTATCTGAATACAGCACATGTACGTGTGGATTATTCTGTCTTTTAATAGAAGGACAACAGCCTGACAATTAGCAAACAAACTAGACAAAAACTCTGCAAACTGTAAATATGAAAGTACAGTGTAAGGAAAGTTTTAGAAACGTATCATTTTTTATCCAAGTCTTGTGCTACGTCTGATATTTCTGTACTGAGATATGACTTAGGCCACTGGGGGCCTCTGGGAGCCCACAAGGGCCCTTGTTAGTTTTGTCAAGTTGAAAATATGTTTCAAAGATGTGACAACTAGCCCCGCTCGACTCTAAGCAGTTGTAAATGTAAATATGTAAATAAAAGCAGATAGTTTTCACATACATGTTAAACTACCATGTGTCATATCGACTGTACATATGTGCACGCCATCATAACTGTTTATCATTTGCTTGTGTAAATTTAAACACTTGCATATTTCGTTCATGTGTGACAGTATTTATTTGTTTGATAAAGTCTAACAGGACACTGAAGAGAACATTATGACTCCATATCAAAGCAGGATTTTTCCCAATAACTAATGGAGTGAAGCAGTGGTTTGGAAATGAAACCAAAGCAATATGAATGATAAATGATTCATCTTGTGCACTTTTACGGCGGTAATCATTTAAATGTTTATTTCCTTGTCTTCTACACATCCGTGTTTCTTAAATATTGTGTGGCCAGAAATGTACTCCAGTATTTCAAGACCATTTATTGTGCCAAAAGTCTTGTTATTAAATTATTGTTAATTCAGTACTGTGTCCAGAAATCTTTAACTGGCCTGCTTATGATGGTTTAAGACCTTTCAATATACAGTATGGCTCAAACTAGCCATGTAGAAGGTCCAGTTTATCAAATCAGGCTGCCAGGACCGTGGTGCAGTGCTTGTGCAGTTAGTTGTGGTGCTTGCATGGGGAATTCAGGTTTGAGTCTGGACTGCATCCATAGACTTATTCCAAACCCACTTTTTCTTACTAGTGTACAATGTCTATTTGATGACTGCAAATCAGGCCAAATAACAACATTAATAATCTACATTTTACTATTATAATCAATCTTTCATGTAACTTGTCACTCCAGTTGATCTTATACAATTTAAATCCACAGCACATTGGTTGTTTCACAGTGAGTTCTGAACCTCTGGTCTGTGTATCATGCTTTCCAGAGATACTGTTCAGAACATCCAGCTGAGTTCAGAACAAGACTCGCCTCTCTGATGTTCATCATGCTAATCAACTAGATGTTCTGTGTGGGAGGGGAGATCCAAACAAACGTTCAAATGGCTCTTTGATGCCTAGAAATGAAATCTTAGATGAATATGCTGTTTTTACCTATTTAACATTCACTGATCTCACCAGAGCCTGAAAGCTATTTCTGTGTCAAATCAATCTCAGCTGGAGATTTTGTTATTACTTTTATCTCAACATTGCAGAATGTTTTTGGTCACTCTTCTCAAATGTTCACTTTTAAATATATCAGTTATGACATGCTCGATTATGGTTAAGGCTATCATTTCTATAGCTTATTTAAAGCTATAGAAACGTGTCTTTAGATTAAATTTTTACTTAATTTTGAACAATTTGATGCATTGATACTGGCAGGTAGTTTTTGTTTGTTATTGCTGGTTATTTTTATTCATCATAATTTCATCACAAAGTACAACAGTATAATAAGAGGAGTGCTTAATTTCTGAAAAAGAAAGTAAATGTAAGTGAAATTTCTACTGGGTAAAAGTTGCTGCCGCAATACTGGGTTGCTGTGGATCGTTACCAGGGTGTGGGTGGATTCCAGGGTGTTGCTAGGATGGATTTACAATGTTTTTTTGTCTTGTCATGTCGCATTATTTTTGTTACAATTCAAGTCATTCACAGCTACAATCTGCTCTATAAATCAGACAGTAATGTAGCGCACACATCAGACATTGTCGTTTATTCAGCAGGAAAGAACGTTCATTTAAATAACTGCTGAGATTTTTGTTCAACAGACTCGGCCAAAGAAAGCAAAGATCCATGCAGATAAAAACATAAACAGAGCTCCGGATCTGAGAAGATGAGTTATGACAGTGGAAAAACGCTGGTAATGTCTGTATTACTGAGAACAGGAGAACCTGCTTCTCTTATAAACATATCACACTTTATTCATGGTGGTACACATGGACCTGTGAGAGGCCCGATGGAGATGTTGACAGGCAGAGAGAGGTTTCCACCCCGCAGTGCTGTGCCACCAGGCTGTGTGTGGTGTAATTAGTGTGCTAATGAGTGTGTGGAATCAATGCAACATCAGATGCTTCATTCATCAGACGCTTTCCACACCATCGATTAGATCCGCTTCATCTGCACAGTCAAGCAGTCGCGCCAGCGGAGGTTCCCAGCCGCCACACACACAGTGCTGCAGCGTGTGTTATTATTAGAAAAACTGTGTTATTTCAGATACAATGTTGTGCAACCTCTGTTTGAGGAAACAGCATTTATAATTGGAAAGTTTAACTTTATCATTGTGAAACCTGAAACAGTTTTCAAAGAATCCACTATTGCATTGTCTCAAAACTACATTTATTTGAGCTACATTGTTTAACAAAAACTGTTAATTAAATTTTATAATTGCAAGATTGAAAAACTCCATTGTCTTTCCTCGAACATCACATCACACTTCAGTGCCCACAGACTGAAGGTTTGATCTGATTTCAGCAGAGAGATTTCTTTGCTCTCCAAAAGAGAAAATATTTGTACAATATTATATTTACTATAGTAATGTGCAAAGTTGCTATAGAAATATGTTTTCATATTTTATTTTGGCTAATACACTACAGTGTGATATTTGGAAGAAGCAGTGTGTTTATGTTGATTATTTGTATTAATACATTTGCCTGTTTTTATAAGCATGAAAAGCCATTTTGTTATGATTATCTAAAACAACTTACAATGCATACAAGGTTTATAAGTGTGTTTCCTGAGAATCAAACCCATGACCTTAGTGTGAATAGGGTCATGCTTACCTACTGAAACGTGCTCCGCTTGTAGTTTCCATTTACAGATTAAATGTGTTTCCATGTTTATAATCACAACAAGCAATTCTGTTTGATGGTACTTAGATCTCTGACTCCCAAATTGCTTCTGTTTCCACTAAATGAGTTTGTGGGCTGTGCTCACTGAACAGCAGCTCTGCTTGAGTGATTGATATATGAACTCATTTACTTGCCCTCTGATGTAGCACCGTATGATTTTTTTGCAGGGGGAGTTTGATTCAGTGAATCACTCACATATTTATTTATTGGTGGAAGGGTGAAGTGATGTAGAGTTCCCCCCGGGTGTGATGCACTCTGTTGGCTAAAAATTTGATTGATTCATGAGGAAACAGTTTTGTCGAGGTGCTTGGACCAGCTGGTGTTTAACATACCTTCATATGGATGTATGTGCTTGTCATGTTGTTAGTGTTTAAGTGATTAGTTTATCTTTAGTTTATCAATTTCAATTTATAAACTTACTTATAAAAAAGTGTTTAAATATGTTTACAAGATGATGATGTACTAAAATGATAAAGTTTTTCTTTTGTGTTTCTTATGTACAAACAGTAACGTTGTCATAACGATTCCTGTTCAAACATACCTGCGAAAACCTTCTAAAATCACTGAATTATGTATGCCAGGTGATGTTACAAAACAGACTGGACACAAAATACGCATGCACATAACATCACGTTTTCATAAATTAGCGTTTTTGTAGTTTACACAGAGACTAAATGAAAACTGTATAATTTTCAAGTAATTTTCAGCCCTCCAAAATGCTATTGTTGAGTAAATAAATGACCAAAAAGTTTTTCATTTTTAGCTGAAAACAGTGTTAAGTAAACAACCCCTTAAAAAGATGCATTAAATGAATAATAGGTCTCTTTATATATAAAACAAATGTAGCAAAATAGATAATTAACCAACATATGCAAAGGTGTGCTCTGAATTATGATTTACCTCCTGTTCCTCTAAAGGTTTCTTACTATTTGCTGTAGGATTTAGGAAGATAGCTTTGCAGTGTATCACTAAAGATAACTCAAGAACCTCTTCAAAACAAAGTCCTTTTGTTCTTAAAGGAATCAGTTTTATGTCATTTCGTGAAATTATGCCCTGTTTTTATCACGGGTGTCCTCAGGCAACGCTGTGCTGAAGATGGGCAGATACAATCAGATGCATAAGGGTCACACTGTGTTCACAGTACAGATAAACTGTAGCAGGTGTCACCTGAAACACACAACACTAACTCTCAAATCACAATAAAACTTTGTGCAGGAACTGAGAGAGCAAACCTGAGCATGACCTTCTGGAGCTCTGCTGGGCGATACTATTATGAGTGTTTGAGAAATTAGTTACAGCAAAGTGCTGATGTGTTTGTTTGGTTCTTTGACGTTTTGAGACATTTCAGATCTGCTTCAGTCAGAGCTGTGGCGTAGTGTTAAAACCAAAAAACTTGGGTGCTCCTGTGATGATTAAACTTTGAGTCTGCCCTGCTTCATTTCAGTTAAATGAGTCAAAGTTTCTGATGATTAAATTTGTTTTTCAAACTTTTGTGAAGCTCATCTGGTAACACCACGGGTCTGATTCCCAGGGAGTGTAGTTCTGATAAAATGTAAACATGAATGCGCTGCAGGTCCCAGGATAAACACACCTAACGCATAAACGTAGCGAGTGTTTGCAAAGTCACGATAATGAGTCTTTGCTGTTAATCGTACACCTGCATACCAAACGCCCCCACTGCGTAGCATCCTGGATTAGCCGCAGTTTGGTTGCTAGGCAACAACTTTGTTATTGTATAACTATAATGGTAGCGTAGGAGATCAAGTACTGTAGAAACAATGAACTTTGTAGAAACACTGAACTTTGCATCTTTGTTTGGCACTTTTTAATATGATGTGACGATCTCAGAAATAAATTCACTTTTTTGTGGTAGAGAAAACAATGACCTCACAGTAGAGTGTTTGTCTTAAAGTCAAGGTCTCAGGTTTGAAGATCTAGGTCTCAAGTTTGCGTGTCTTTTGTTGGGGTCTTGGAGAGTTTCAGCCATAATTTACTTCCTTTCTGCCTCTACAGCTGTTCTTAAATACAGACAAAGATCTCCATCACACCTACAGATCTGTAGACAAAGCCTGTGCAACTCAAGCACGTAATAAAAGGTTCCAGTTTTTCAAATCTTCCTTGAGATGATCCTACTGCGTTCACCCACTGAGGTGTCAATCTTGTGTGTCTGATATTGCACTTGTGTGTCGAGTCCAGAGCTGGACACTTTTAGCTTTCTTGATACAGCGTCCACCTGTTGTGCGAGGATATGCTCTCTCTTAGCTGCGACATGCTTGGAGAGACCACATCTGTCACATTTCAAGAGGAATCATTTTCCAAACCTTTTGTTTTCTCAAGGGTTGCCATGCATGACATGTGGAGCTGCTGGGAAAATGAGACATTGGAGTGCAATGGAAAACCATTACGAGGGGTGTTTGGAGGACGTTTAAATTAATCAACTGTGGTTTGTCTTTTCAATTGAATGAACCTTCAGCAAATTTGTTGCATGCTACTTCATTTAAGCCTGTTGAGAGAAACCGGTCATGATGGCTTGTTTTTAGCAGCAAATAAAGAACCTGCAGTGGTACAGAGCAACTGTGCAACTGTATTAGCAACCAGGTTTTTAGGTATGCTAATAGTTTCAATATATTAAGAACTGGTTTAGGATCTGTTTTAATGTCACAACCTCTGAGGAGTGAAACTGTCCATTTCCGAAGTTATATTATCACACTAGCCGCAAATTTAATGTGTGGCAGTTACACTTTACAATAAGGTTCCATTCATTAACATTACTTAATGTATGCGCTAACAGGAACTAATAATGAACAATAAAGTTTTGCAGTATTTACTAATCTTTGTTAATATTAGTTAATACAAATACAATCATTTACTGTTTTGATTTTTAAATGAATGTTATTAATGGAAGGATTACTCATTGTTAGTTCAAATAATGCACTTAGTTCATTTTAACAAAGGAAAAATTTTGAAACTGTAAAGTATTACAGTTCATACTTTAGAGTATGAGGTGAAAATGTTTTCTATTGTTTTGAGTCAGAATCACAGTGGATCTGGCAGGCATTTGAATTCAGAAAGATGTGTGCCTACATTATAGTTTAAACACAGAATGAAATGACAACATGAATTTTCATACTGTTTATAAGTGCTGTAAGAATCAAAATCAAATCACTCTTAGCTGTAGCAGACAAAACAAATTAAATCACATTCATTACAGGGACAAACTTCCCAGAGCTCACCTGGGGTTAAAGGCTCAAAAACGCATTGACAAATTTTTTATATTTGTGGGGTTCAAACCAGTAACCTCACAAACAAAAGGATACTGCTGAATATGTACAAATTTTCAGGTTAGAGGTACAGATCGTCTCTTTTTACCTCCTTGGAATAAGACCCACCCGGTTATGCTGACTTGACAAAATCTGCCCATAATGTTTGAGTAGAGGGTTATGCAGATGAGCAGTGCAGTCTTCCAATCACCCAGCGGGATCATCTGTACTAACAGAAGCATAAGGTTGGGATTCAGGGACTAGATTTATGGGATTAAACAGTCTGATTGGATTGGTCACCCTCGAAAGGTCAAGCGACGTGAAGTTCCTAGACTGGAATGAAACGGAGCAAATCAAACATCTGAACACACTTCTGGTGAGTGTCTGAGTGGGGGCGGGGCTACAGTGGCTTTATGAATTATTCATTCATGTTTGTGGAGTTCTGTGTTCTGACATTCATTTTATTCTGAGGCATCTGACAGGATTCAACTTCAAATTAAATTAAAATAATTCAATTAATAATTTAAATTACAGTCAAATGCATTTTTCTATTTTGTAATTATACTATATGTCTAATTAGCAAATTTGTCTCCATCATACTTGTTTGACATTCAGCTGGTCACTTTGAAATGTGTCGTAGGTTCAAGCCGCCTTAGTAGAAAATATATCTTACTGTTACTTATTGTTCTGGATTTAGAAATAATTAGAACATGAAGTAAAATATGATCCCATCAGATTAGATATATACATTGGTTCATTCTTACTTTGTATTACAAACACTCAGTTTCTTTCTGATCTTTGTGCTTTGTGTGAAAAGCAGGTGGAATTTTTGGAATTTACTCATGTAAATTTGGTGAAAGGTAATGTCTGACTGGTGACATTTCTGAAGATGTTGTGAAATCGCTTTATGAAGCAGAAGAGAAAACGCAGGAGTCTGTTTTTGTTCCCCAGGTCTGTAGTATTTTGACTTTGAGGTCATAAATTGGTCAGCATTAACTTAGGAAAGCTAATGGTAAATGTCAAGTCTCATAATTAAAAAGGAAGTAATTAAGTAGAGCTTTACCGTTTTCAGTGTGAATGAAAGACTGCTGGGTCTACAAAAAGAAAAGTGTTTGAGGCTTTTTGGACATGCATAACCGTATGTTAGGGACAAATTTGTATCGAAAGCTAGCAAAGCCTGACAAATCTGAGAAAAACCTCTTTTGGGGACATCCAACAAAAATAATAAAATAAAATATTATGTTTAATAAAATAATGTTTTTTATTTGTACAAATGCAGAAGGCTTTCAAGTTTTCTGCTAGGGATTGAGTTTAGAGTGTGGGTTAGGTTATAGTGTTTATAACTAGCTGTATGAAAACAGAAGTCTATAGAATGTGCCCATTTAGATAGAGAAGTAAGTGTGTGTGTGTCTCAGAATAGCTATCATATTGCACATTTTTCAGCATAATGACAAAGTGTCTGGTTGAGTTATATCACCCTCCACTCACGCAGCATGTGTACGCCGCATTTCTGCAGCGCAGTTTCCCGTGTGTGTTTTTGTCATCTGTTACAGCTGTGAGTGAGTGACAGCCGGCTGTCAGGCAATTGTCTGTTTAAACGGCTTTGCAGGAGGAGAGGTGACTGTTGAATTGAAGCTACTTGTTTAAGGTATCTATTGAATACTCAAGAGCTGTCAGGACAAGAAAGTAGAACAGGAAGTGACTTTTACTGTTGAGTCAATATGCAAACATCCTTTTCAGAGGTGGAACAAGATTTCTTATGATAGATTACACATACTTTACTTATCATTCACATTTAAACCAAAAATGTGTATTAAAGTAAACAGGGTTCAATATGATGTCATGCTGAGAAAATATTATGAATTTCAGACAAATATTGTCTGTTCTGAAGTGACAATCATGAGCAGAACCCTAAGAGAGGTCATATTTAATATTGAAGCACCATAATAAATAATGCATTAATTCATTTGTTTACTTGTTTGTTTGTTTGTTTGTTTGTTCATTCAATCATTGTCATAATTGTCAAAAGGTATAAAAATGTATTATAAAAATGTGTGGTGATGCATTCTAAAGAGCTGTAACAATTCAGAGAGCACCCTCATACCCCTTCTTATCCATCTGCCCTCCTAAACAACTCACAGTCGCATTTTAATCTTCCATTAGCATAAAGCCATAAATCATAGAAGAGGAGGCCAGCAAAGTAATATGACACAGTGACCTAGAGATGCTGTACAGGTAGTGGGAAGGTAGGGGGAGATGCAGCAAAGGTAATGCATGAGATGCCTTTACTGCTCCCCTCACTAACCCTTCACATTCTGATTACATCACACATTTAAAGATGTGAAAGTACGTAGTGACTCAACACTGAACCCTGGGGCACACCTCTCCTACAGGAATGCCCTTTATAAAAAGTGGGAATATACAACACGTTTCATATTCAATACATATTTTTGTTATTAATAATTACACAGAGTCACTATAGTGTTGATACATATAAAAAGCAATTCTAAAATGCTAAAAAAAATTAACAGTTGTTTTCTCTGTTCAGACAGTGTCAGAATCAGAATTTTCTTGTGTACTTCAGAACAACATGTAATACTAAAGGGAAAAGCACTGTTGTCACAGTGATGTGTGTGGCAGTTGGGAGTGTTTTTTTGTATGCTGAGCAATATATTGTGCCTATTTTTGGTGCAAGGTAATAACTTGTTCTAGTTTTTAAATGATTTTCAATGTCTGCTAGACCACACAATCAATGAGCTATACAGTAGGTATATTAGCTAAGATATTTGGACATTATTCTAGCACATTCACGATCAGATCTCATAACATTCTGGTATGAAATACCCATTTTTCTTAATCTAATCAGTTTCTTTGTAGACATTTGTGTTCAGTGTATAATAAAGGGACACAGGGATGCATGGGGCATTTTTAAGGGGTGAGAAAGAAGGTGTTTGGGGTGTTGTGGCGGGTTGTTTTTTTTTCATCACAACTGCATGAGGCCTTTTTGCCATATTTGTAGGACAATCTTGGACAAGCCTGCAACAGTTTGGCATTTATTCATTTAGGAACATTGCCCCGAAATGTTCCAAAATAATCTCTCAACAAGTCAAAAGGACTATTGTAATTGTACTTCTATGGTATTTTCTTTATTTTTAGGTCACTGTTTATAGTCCTTGTATGGATTAGATCAGTCAGCATTCTTTTCAAAAAGAATGTTTGTTTTTGGGTGAACTTCTATTTCAGCTGTTTACAACATTGTTCTGTTACTGTAACTCAGCTGGCTCAGCAGTCTTTTTCAAGTTTTTTCTAGTAGATACAACAGATCCAGATTGTTAGAATAGAATAACAATGAAAAAAACTTTAATGCAGTCCCAGTCAGTGCTACTGCACATTATCATCTGTGAGAAACACTGAAAATATGATGGCAGCAATAAGAATGAGTGCACACTGAACACTAAAACTGCTAACATACAGAACAAAGACTGTGCTGAAAAGATGTGCTTGTCCTTTTAGTAAGTCAAAATTCAGGTCACAGACGTTCACAGAACAGCATCACTTAATCTCATTGTTTTATGAGAGCACGTGAGTCGGTTTTCTCTGATTGAATTAATTAATGAAACTTTGCTTTCAACGAATTTTGAATGCAAAATGATAAAAGTAAAAAATAAATTAAAAAGTAAATGTCTAGAGAGAAGATCAGTAATTAGGATTAGATGATCTACAGATCTTGCCATCAAACTCTTCTTGACTACAACTGAACTGAAACACACCAAGTAAGATATTCCTGACTTTAGTGAAGACAAAACTTCTTGTCTCTCTTACACACACACACACACACTCACACAATGTCTTAATGTGAATTCTGGATTGTTTGTAATACCGTATACTGTATTTTATACGTTTATGTATTTAAAGGTTTCCATTGCTCTATCTTCTGTGATGATCAGTGTTTCAGTGTGCTCACTCACCACTGAACGGATCTTCTTGTTTGTAATGTGAGGGCCTCTAGTGGCTTCAGCTGAACAGGTTAACAGAGCAGAGATCAGTGAGCAGAAGGATGTCAGTGTCATGATCTTTATATCTCCTTTCACTGTGCTGCAGGGCTGTTTATCATAGTGATGAAGGTATTTAAAGATAATTGGACTTGAATGTATATATTTATTGTTTGTATTTACTAAGCTAATCATTTACAGGTTTTCTTTTAATATCTTTGGTATAGTGATTTGCCATTCTTTTCGTTTGATCTAATTTGGTTTCTTCTTTAGAATATTGAAATATAAAAATATCTGTCAACAACTTTTGAACCCATCAGTCTTGGCAAGCGTGTGTAAGCAGGTGTATATGCAAAGCAGTTATGGGATGGGCGTGGCTTCTTGTGCCCATTCATACCGACGGTGGGCGGGGCAAAGCACACAGGGGGCGTGTCTAGTGCGCAGTGTGAAGTTCGGTGCTGAATTGATCAGGTGATGAAATAGTTGCTGGTCCCTCATTCTGGATAACAAGCACAGCACAGACCACCTCGCGTGTATTGCTCCAGGATGGACTTCCCGGATTTTCTCTGAAACATGTTAATGTATGGAGACAGAAGGTGGTAAAGTAAGCAGATATGTGTCCGGCTCGCTGTTTCCTCAGCTGCTGCTTTCTCTTCATCTTCAGGGTGGTGCAGATGAGCGCCGCGCAGGCAGGTGAGCGTCCGCCCGGTGCGTAAAGCCTCTTGGCGAGCTGCGCACTCGCCCGTTGCGCGTTGCTCTTAAGTGCACTTAACCGGGTGAAAATGAAAGACTGAAGCTTGTGTTGCAGGCACAGCGTTCCTCCAGCCTTTATATGAGCCGTATTGATGGCACTGTTCAATTCTTCAGCCGCTGCCGCATAAAAGCCGCACGACTCTTTGGTAACGATAGACTGCGGCCAGTGTTTGGTGGATGAGTTTCCTGTAATGTGTGAAGTGTTTCATCAAGCCTGGAGACAGATGGACTTTGGTTCTGAATCTGAAAGTCAGAAGCACTGCTTTATAAGACGCCGTTTAAATCGCATCTGGAAAGATGAAGGCGAAGCTTTGCATCCGCGTCTCTGTGGAGGTTTTGTGTTTATTTGCTCTGTTTTCATTCTGCGGGTGCGCGCAGCGGAACTTGGAGACGCAGCGCGAGTGCGCGCCCGGCGTCTCCGCCGCCGCTCGGCATGTTTGCGCAGATCTGCATGAATGAAGTTTTGTTATGCAGGGCATGAACAACGAGATGTGGGGTGTGGATGGCACCATATCCAGAATGAGCGAGTGTTATGATGCCAAACATGCCCAGAGAGACAGAGAGAGAGAGAGAGAGAGAGAGAGAGAGAGAGAGAGAGAGAGAGAGACAGAGAGAGAGAGAGAGAGTGAGAGATAGAGAGAGAGAGTGTGTGTGAGAGAGAGAGAGAGAGAGAGAGAGTGTGTAAGAGAGAGAGAGAGAATGAGTGAGAGAGAGAGTGTGTGAGAGAGAGAGAGAGAAGAAGAGAGAGAGAGAGAGAGTTAGAGAGGAGACAGAGAGAGAGAGAGAGAGTGTAAGAGAGAGAGAGAGAGAGAGAGAGAGAGAGAGAGAGAGAGTGTGTGAGAGAGAGAGAGAGACAGAGAGAGAGAGAGAGAGAGTGTAAGAGAGAGAGAGAGAGAGAGAGAGAGAGAGAGACAGAGAGAGAGAGAGAGAGAGAGAGAGAGGGAGAGACAGAGAGGGAGAGAGAGAGAAGAGAGTGTAAGAGAGAGAGAGAGAGAGTGAGAGACAGAGAGAGAGAGAGGGAGAGAGACTGGTAAACTATTGTTTTGTTGTTTGTTCTTTAGAAGCAGGGCTCAGCATGTGATTAAATACTGCAGATGAATGAGTTGTAGTGAATCAAGTGTGTAAAGAATCGGTAATGTTTATTTTATTTACAATAGATGTCAGGGCTTCTTTACAGTGCTCTTTATTTGGCCTTAGGAAAGGTAAAAGAAATTTCAAGGTTTTTTCTCCTCCAAAAACATTAAATAGCATCAGAAACCACCACAGCACTTTCCTGGACTTCTGTTTGTTGTTCTGATCTCTAATCATCTGATCTTCTTTTTTACAATTTGTTGCCGACAAAAAAACAATTATTATGAGGTAAAAAACTTCTGTGTGAATTTCAGCTTTCCTCAAGACAATTAAAACACTGTTTAGGATTCTGTTTAGTAACCATTAGGTGAAAAGATGATTTGAAATATGATTTGATGACATTTGGTTTTAATAAGCTCTTCTGTGATTTTTTTGTCCAGTACAGTATGTGTAAAGACACACAGTGTTTATGTGTATAAGGTTGACTGCAGGCTAAGATCTCTCTGGCCTGTTCACAGTGTATTTACTTTTCACAGATTTGAAAGGGGAGAAATGAAGAGGGGAAATTTGTGGAAAAACACCCTCATTTTTTGCCGCTAGATTTTATTTTTCTCGTCATATAAATCTTCCTTCATCTATGGAGTCAGTGCTCATGTGATCTGACCCGGGCTGAGATGTGACATTCAAGTTCTAACAGATATTGACTGGAGAATGCAGGGAAATTATTACTCCTCTTCAGATGGGATTAAAGCTTTGTTTAGAGCTCCAGACAACCTCACAGTAATTACCCTTGTCACTGATATGCTGTCTGATGGGAGTAGTATGTTATGAGCAGGAAACTTTTGCTGTTTCAGATGAGATTACTCTTCTTATTAATCATTTATTTGTCACCGAGACATCATTTTAAATGACACTTATAGCTCGTGTCGTACAATACAATGAAAGTATTATACATTGTCAAGTATTTATGTTTTATGATAGCTCGTGTTGTACTGCCTTTAGTTTATGCAGATTAAAAAAACATTGCATTACAGTTTATATACATATACTGTAAAAATGTTCTCATACAATAATTTATATCTAATGAGAATCACCATTGAAAATAACAATTATAAAAAAAGTAGTAAAGAAATATTTTAATCTTTGAATGTTAAACTGTTAGTTTCTCAGCATGTTTTGAAGAGTCACAATGTTTTCCTGCCTCACATGACGCAAAAACAACATCATAAACATGTCTGTTCTTCAGTTTGGAGTAAATCAGTGAAGCTAAATATAAGTGAATGATCTTTTCACTGGCTTAAGAGTTTGTTTTCTTCCCCACTTGAAATTCTTCTCAGAAAACAAATGCCGGCTGGTTTCTTTCTGTGGGTTGTGGGATGTCCTCCTCATGCTCTTCTCTGTTGTCCCTCACTCTTTCTCAGTCTCACCAGGACGGTTTGGCTGGGTTTCCTCTCAGAGCTGTCATCTACTCCCTCATCCACGCTAATGTGATGGTTTATAGAGGCGTCCATCTGAAACTGAGCGACTAATAAAGCCTACAGACTGCTGAAGTTTTAGCTGGAGCTTCAGGAGGTTTTTTCAGTTCTGATCAAGCATTGTTTTGAATTTGTTTACAGCATTACAGTAAGCTTTAGTTCACTATCTTCTAAGTTGTAATTAGTGTTAGCATAAAGCTGTCTGATGGTGGAAGGTCATTGGTTCTCTAATGGTTTTGTTTCATTTTTAAGATCTCAAGTGGAGACACCACACAGCAGCAGAGTTGTTCATCATACAACAGTAAATTACATTACATCAACACAGTTGGCAGACGTTTTTATCCAAAGTGACTTTCAGTGCATTTTAGGTCTACATGCTTATGAGTTTGTGTGTTCTCTGGAAACTCAAACCCACAACCTCTCCACCGCTAACACAATGCTCTACTTGTTGAGCTACAGGAATAACTGGAAATGTCAAATGAAAATATGTTTAAATCTCTATTTCAATGATTTCTTGCTCTCAGTGGCCGTGAATTCACAGCACAAGCCTGGTTTGATGAGCTGTTTGTTTTGGTTATACCAGTGCTGCACCATTATATGGTTAGTTGTGTGTTATTCTTTGTATTTAGCGTGTTTATCTCTTCATCATCTCAGAAAAGACATGCAAACAGACTGAACTTGACCTGATAATTGAGTAGCTCTGCTTTAACTGTAACTAACAGTTTACTGTAGCTGTTTACTGTAAATTAACGTTCTGCTGCGCAGGCGAGAAAACACTTTGTCATTTTAAAATGTTCCTTTTGCATCAGTGACCTTAAATAAATGAAGATGTGCAGAGAATGACAGCTGAGGAGGTGGATTGGATAGAGATGCCAAAGAGGGTAAAGGAGAAAAGAGATCTAAAAACAGTTGTACTCCACAACATCTCCTTGGACTCACCATTTCTCTGGTTAGGACAGAGCAGATGTCACTTTGCAGCCCTATTGAAATATCGCTGCAGTTTCTTTCACTTCAAAGGTTAATAAAACTCGAGAAGGCTGGGTGATGGTGTGTCACCTTGGATTACTGGCTCTTCAGAAGGACCTTGTTGTTTCTGACAGAAAGGTGAAAGTTTTGGATGAGAGAATATAAACTGTGTGGTTTGGTGAACAGTGAGATTTAACCTTATAAAGCTAACAGTAGACTTCATTAGAGTTCATTCTGATTGTATTTGATACAGTGAAAGTTAGTCTGTGAAGGGATGCCGTGCTGAAGTAATGCAGAATTTTCTGTGCATTGGAAATTTGTTAAAAGATTTTCTTAATTTCTTGCTTGTTCGTGTCTAATTAAATATGTAGATGAAAAGTAAAGTGTATTACTTTTATATTTCAACTATAAAAGGAGGAAACACTTTATGTATTGGAAACATACAGGAAGTTTAAAATTCAGTTTAATTCTTCAGGCTGTTTGTTGTCTTGTCAGGTTTCAGACACATCGCTGTTTAGTGGGATGTTGGCACTGTTTCAGAGGGAGGTTCAGGAGACAATACAGTGGTCATCAGTTTAAGTATCATTGGTCTGGAACAAACCACTTTGTTCTACAGAATCACATCCACAGAATCCCACAGAAAGTGCCACAGAATTTGAACAGCCATCAATCGTCTAGTTAAACTAAACATTATATATCATGTATATCAAAAGCGTTATTTTAAAGTAGTTAGAGGAGTGTTTTAAAAATGTTGCAGAATTAAAAATGTTTGAAAAAACATTCTTATAACCAAGCAATAAAATGCATCCAAAAAACTGCATGTTTTGGACGTCCCTAGACTTTCACAATAACATTTTTAATATTTTTGTTACTTAATGGAAACATTGTCAGCTGGGTACTTGTGTTTGATATTCTAGAGTTTTTCAGTCCAGACTGCTAACTTTCACAGCCGTCTTGTCTACCAGTGAAAATATGAACACATCCTTAAACAAGATATTTATTAGTTTTACATGAACAATTGTGCAAGATTGTTTTTAAAGATTATAATTTAGTTTATTAATCCATGTTTCTTGCCCCACTGCCAAATTGTTTTTTATGCATAAACCGTTTTTCTAGGGTAAGACAAATTAAGCTGATTCAAGATTTCATAAAATGTGTATTTGTTTTAAAAACTAATTTATTACGGAAAAAATATTAGGATGGTATTTCGCAGTGTGCAGAAATCATAAAAATCCCTGTAGATGATAAGGGCCTCAGAAGATTGGCCTACTCTCTTTACAGTCCCTGAATGAGCAAAACAATAATTTCTCTTGTGTTTTATGTCATGAAACCTTCAAATCGTTTCTCATTCAACAGGCTAGTAACAAGATTAGTCACAAGTGCACATATTGAGTTGAGATTGTAAAAGCTGGAGTCTATTATAACAGTTTACTGCCTATATATAGCTGAGCTGGTGAAGCTGAAGGGTTGGGCAGAAAGTCACTGGACACCCCTTCACTACTTCTATTAATTTCTTTTTATAACTTCTCTGGAATAAGCAGTACTTGTGATGATAAGAATTACACACAGCTGTTGAGAACAGCCCGCATGTTCTATAAATGTTGTATCACACACATGAACAAATGAATATTCCACAGAGCGCAGGTTCAAATTTCCTGTAGCATTTACATTCACTGTATGTATTGGCAGATGCTTTCATCCTAAGTGACTTATAGTGCACTCAAGGTATACATTATTTCTGTAAGTATGTTTGTTCCCTGGGAATCAAACCTACATCCTTTCACAATGCTGTGCTAATGCAATACTCTACCAATTTTAATAAAACCTATTGTGGCATTTTCAATTACTGTGATATTATCATGCAGTGATATAATATTTTGCTCACACTTCTTACCCTCTGTCTGAATTTGCATCACCGCCGTGTGCTGAGATTGTAAATATTAACTTGAGACTTACTGACTGCGCAAATGCTCAGCTTGGAACTCTTGGTGTGTCCGTGTGTAAAGTACAGAGGCTACATTCATCAGAGCAGTGTTTTTATCATAACCATATAAATACCATCACATCTTCTGTATGCAATACATTCCAGAGGGCTGTCACAAAAGTAAGACCTTTGATTTCTATCGGTTTGTTGGATAGGCTGCGTTTAAAACCCGTCATCATCATCTAATCACCCAAACATCTCTGTCACACGTGCATCAGAATTCTCTGTTTGTCACCACAGTGGTGTGATTTGTGGCTGACAGTGTTGAGACCAAAGGCAGCTGTTGCAAAATCATATTTTCCGTGTTAAGAGTGCTTTGATGAAAATGCCAGATTTCTGTATATTATTGTGTATTTTTTTTATTTATTTAGTATGTGGAACATTATAAAAATGCAAAGAGATGTTAAAAGTCAAGCGCATTGCATTGTGGGATACGTTTTTGTGGCTGTGCATTGCACTGAGTTTAATCTGATTGTTTTGAGACAGGACTGTGGAATTGAAATTTAGCCTATTCATGTGATAATAAGCTTACTAAGTTTACACAATTTACACAGTTTGGCAGTGAAATCATAAGAATGGAGCATCTCTGTTTTATTTCTCATAACAGGGTGCTTCTGTTTCTTTGATTTAGTCTTTCTCATTTTCAATTGACCTTCTGTTGGTCTTAATAGAAGAAGAGTGTTTGAGTTATACCTCTCAGAGAACTGCAAGGTTTTAATAGTAGAGGTTCAGGACGTGAGTTTAATAACATCTCTCATCTGCCTCAGCTTCAGTTTTGTAATTACAGCAAGAAGTCTTAAGGGTTCTTCAGTGTAGATTTATACAGAACAGAGCAGGACTGGAGAACAACAGCAGAGCAGACCGGCTGCTGACACAGCCAGTCACATCCCTTAAATGATGAATGTACAATTTAACAGAGGGCTGACTGACACCATGTCCAGGTTTTTTAGCCAAAATCACTTTCTGTTCTGTATCACAAGACGACGCATCTTGTGGGCTTACTAAGCTAGTTAAGCAGTAACCGCACCCTATTAACCACCTGTCACTGCCTTTGCAACCACTAAAAATAACCTAGCAACTCCATAGCAACAATAAAATTACCACACAAATCATAGTAACCACTTAGCAACATTTGGACATTGTAGTGCTGAATTTAGCAGTCAAGAGGCACTGACAGTTTCTCCAAATAAATAACATGTGAAGATCTAGCTATTAGTTACTATAATAACCTATTCAAATTTTAGCTTACGTTTTGGTTACAGTCCAACACTTGTTGCCTGGGCAATGCGTTTTTTACATGACAATGATAATTATGATAATTATGATAATGGTTGTGATGATAGTCATTTATATGGTTCGTGCATTTTGTCTGATTGACGGTTCCAGCTGTTCTGTTGGATGTGATCAGTACTGCGGGTGGCTGAGGGCAGGAAATCCATATATGGGCGCTATATGTCATTGTAATTTATATGACGAGAATGAGATTACTGAAGTGTGGTGAAAACTGATAGAATTGTGAGAATTAAACATTCACTGCAGTGTTATTTCACGCCTGCAGTCTGCAGCTCATGTGTTAACTTTTGAGATGAATTTAATGTGTTTGACACTTGAATCCAAAAGAAAATGGTGTATAAATGGATTTCAGATATGCATTCAATATAATTTCTTATTCATTATAAATTATGAATAGCAAAATGTTATAAATTATATAGCACTATTAAGATTTTAGTATGGTGTTATTGTTTATAATGAAAAATATGCTAATTCTAATTACCATAATGCAAAATAAGGCATAATGCATTTCACAATTAGCATAATGCAAAATAGTTTACATACAATATAATGCAAAAATCTTAATGGTCCAAAACAGACTTCATTGTCTTTACAAAAATCAAATTTCTTTTTCTTTTCTTAGTTTGCTTTTCTTTGATTTTTGACTGTAGACCTTTGTGTTTGTGCGTGTGTGTGTATTTGTGCGTGTGTAATTGTGCGTGTGTGTGTGTTTGTGAGTGTGTTATGGTGCAGGTGTTTTAAATGGTTCAGTATTCACAGGAAGTGTATACAGTAGATCAGTCCACACTAGACCTGTTTTCCCTGTTTAGATCAAGCAGGAGAATGAGCAGAGCAGTGCTGCAGAACCCTGCGCTCATTTGCATGACAACATGCTCATTATGGATGACACTGGCAATATGGCGTCTGATTGGACAGATTGCTCATCAGGGGAGTCCAGTGTCTCCCAGCCCACCTGGGACCCTGTAGCATTTCAACAAAGACTTTCAGCAGCCAGAATAAAACACTGTGTAATATTAAACTCACTCTCACAATTATGCAAATCATTTTGCGTATATGTTAGCAAGATTAAGAATAGCTGCGCACTGATATAGAAGTTTCATGCATTAACACACACAGAGTTTGTATTTGTTGAGCTATAAATAAGTGAAGAACATTAAGCACAGCCAAAGATTTCCAAAAGTAGATTTCCATATAATATCTCTGAAACAAAATAGATCTTTAGCAATAATGGATGAACCTTTCAACAGGCAATATTGTTTTTTAAATGGTGGTTTACACTTCTGTAGACTTTGAGATTTCAGCATAACTTCAACTTAAGAAGACTTCAACTTTTCAAATGAACAACTATCAACCAAAAATCGTATTTAAATCAGAGATGTTGCTGTTACCATAGAAATGACCAACTCTTATAAAACATTGGAAATGATGTAGCCTCTTACATAGTTGAACGTAATCTAAATATTTTAATAAACTTTATCATATATGCATACATTTATGGATATTTATAAAAATTATAATGACTCTAAAACTGTAGTTTTATGTTAGATTGTTGTATGTTATACTGTCAATTACACTGACAATAGTTCATAAAACACCAATGTACACTAATTTCCATAAATGCTTTAAATTTCATAAATGTTGCCTAAAAAGTTTGCCATGTGGTGATTCATCTCTGAGCTGATTGGTTTGGATCATGGCTTAGGATTTTGTGAGCTCCCTGTGGAGAAAATGAATGGGAAAAATACTTCCGGAACAAAGCTTGGGAAAAATATTTGGTCACTGTTGTGCTCTGTTGTACATTGGCAGTCTTAACTTGCCCAGTTTTTTTGGCCTCACAGATGGTTATGAGACACAGTGCTGTTTTATATCCCTATATTCTTACAGTGCCAGTCAATTAACACAAATCCCAGTTTTACAATGAATACTAAAGCGATTAAGGGTCTCAAAGGCTCGCTGGTGTTGTACACGCTGGTTAATGCCATATGTGGTCTGTGGTGAGCCCCCTGGCTGTGTACTTAGTCCTAGTCTTATTCTGTTGTGTCTTATTCAGTTGCTGGCAAAAGAGCTGTCCTGAAATGAATATGTCCAGTTAGATGGCATGTTCAATTCATCAGCCCCAGTCCAGCCTGGTTTGATAACTCACATGGATGTTCTTCTGCATTACACGCACACACATGCTGGACACAGTCAGACCTGAACAGTTGACCCTGTGTCAACTGTGTAAGTAAATGAAATAAGACATTTTTAGGACACAAATATAAGATTTTTTTAATCTTATTTTATACTTTTCATTTGAACTGAATAAAAAAGACAAGAAGATAACATGACAATAACAAGATAGTAAGCAGAGGAAGACTGGCTTAGCGGTTGCGCTCTGGTGTTCTTTTGGTCAATGCAGATTTACATCTGGCTTGCAACATTTTCTGTTTTCTGAACTCTCTTTACTTTCTTAAAAAAGTGACAAAAGGCAGGGATAAAATGAAGATCTGCACAAAGCATGGATGACCTGTATTTGATTTCACCTTTGTTTCTTTCTCTTCATGTTCGCATGCACAGAAGACGAGCAGAAGTTCACAGGTCAATATGAGTCGGTTAAAACAGCTGCTGGTAACTATACACTGATGAAATGAATACTAGCAGAAGAAAAGCGTCAGATTACTCACACACTCGCTGACACTAACAGAATCTCGTGTAGAAAAAGACTGTAGAAAAGTTCAGCACTGACAGGATTACTTTTGTTCTCTGTCACAGTTTCCTGAAAAGTGCCCAGCGTGCGCTGGCTTTTATTTTTCTCTTGTAATTGTGTTCACCTCTGTTCTTCTTCTGAGGTAAAGAGAGTTGTGTGTGAGGTTACAGTCCAAGAAATTCATAGCCAATAACAGCTGTCTCCCAAACTAAAGTTTCCATTAAGACGTCAAAACCACTTTTCACCTTAGACTGAAAAACAGCACACGCATTTAAAAAAGTGACCCTGGAGAAGTGTTGTGTTTGTGTATATACTCACACACACACTGTTTATACTCTTTCACTGTTTAATGTATGTTTAAAATTATAAAGCACATCCCCGACTTCAAAAGCAAAAAATAGCAATTTATTTTAAAAAGTATTTATTAAATTAAGAACCTTCTCTCTAATCAAAATATTTCAAGCAACATGTTTTTCAGATGTTATTAATATCTATTGTCAGTAATATAACTTTCATGTAAAAGCCAGTTCCTGACATCATGCAGGAAGTGACATCATTTTGCTTGGAATGCAACACAAACATCAGTAAATAATAGCAAGAGACTTTATGAATTTTGTGAGGTGTTGTGTTATTAGTTATTAAATTTCCTTTCTATTTGATTGACAGATTTTTAAATGATTGACATAAACAGAATGACATTTTTCTGTAGTATTTGCTCATATTTCTCTCCAGTAAGACAGAGAAAATGTCTCCTGTCAATATGCATGTATTTTCTGTGCTTTGGCATGCATTGAAATTAGCATGTGCTTAAACACGCTGTAAAGTAATGACACGAGTATGACTTATGCTAATGTTCAGCGTGCGTCTCTGTTAACTCTAATCACGCGGCCGCTCGCTGGGTTGAATGCCACATACATTCGCTTGAGCTGCTAATTGGTCCTGCGTTGGTTAATTGCTCAGTCCACTGAGAGGCGAGACTGCTCATTTCAATATGAGTAAACAAGCACTGCCATGTTTAAATCAGAGGAAAACTCAGCACGTCCTGACGATATGAGTGAGAGGGCCTATTAAACAAAGAGCCTAAATAAAAGAGGCTATTTCTGGTGGCCCTCTCACTCTACACATTCACATATTGTTGCTGTTTATAAGAAGGTTTGTTCTGAATTCAGTTCCTCAGTATGTTGTAAAGGTACTGAGAGATAGAGAGATATTTCTTATTCTGTACTGCAGTTTCCTCCCACCTGCATGAAGACCCATTAACCTGCATGTTACCCAGGAGCTCTTAAAACTCTGCTGAACAATGGCTGTGAGATACTTTAATCTTCTCTCTTCATTTAACTCAAACGCTCTGTTCTTCCTCTGCTGCAGTCTTAATGTTTTCTCAGATAACACATGCACTCACTGCTATTAACATTTTTGGTGGGATTGTTACACTTCAGTAGTAAAAGTGACTGTAAACACTGTTATGTTGAACTTAACAAATGTTTAAAGCTTAAATTTTTAACTTTTTTTGTTAAAATTAATAAAAATCAGTTATTGAGCAAGTACATCACAGATCAACACGATCTCCTTATCTTACCCTGATTCACAGTAAGTTTATAATAATGATTTACAATTTGAGTTGTCGGGTCTGATTTCCCAGGAAATGTCAGTTTGGCTTCATTTGACTTTACTTACTTTTCTTTATGTATGTTAAAGTAACCTGCAATTTTTTGTTTCAAACAGATGGCAACAGAGAGGCAAAAGTTACAGATTGCAGTTTTAAGACTATGGTACCACAATTGTAGTAAACGTCACTGTAGAAATTATGGTATTTGAGGATGAAATAAAGGTGAACTTTAGGGTAAATATACTATGGTAAAATTGTAAGGGCCTTGTTTTGAGGCCACCCATATATCATATGTGTTTTCTTTAACTTTTCTCATTTTTTCATAACATTTCTGCCGAAGAACTTAAACAACTAAGCCAACTAAGTTTCAGAAGACAAATGGCACAATTTCCATGGTGTAAAGGCTATATATTAAAAAACATTACTCAAGAGCAGCCACATATGTTTGGAGAGAGACTCATAATGCACTATAAGGGATCACATCACATTTGGAACTTATCATACAGCTGAGCTCTGTAGATGGAGCGCTGATAGGAGCGGCGAACGCTTCCGTGCGCGTGTTGCCGTGCGGATCAGAATCAGGATTTATGTTTGCAATAACATCAGCTCAGTGGATTCCCAGAAACACACTGACTTTCTCTCTTTGTCATCCTACACATTTATCTGTCTAAGCTGCACCTAATGGCCGAGCGAAGGCTGTTTTTGTGCAAACACATGCTTTGGTGGGTCAGAGATGAAAGCGGCGCCTCTATCCACATGTGCCCGCTGTGACCCATCCCTTCATCATCACGTCCTCCAGAACATCAGGCCGTCCAATCACGGCTCAATTTCTTACCTGCGACAACAAAGCAAGCTTACCTCACTTCCCAAAGAAAATTGTCTTCGCAGGTGGTTTTAAAAAACAAGTTTCTCAAACACGAACATTTCTCAGGCGTTTGCATTTCGTTGCGTGTTTTACATGTTTTCACATTTCATGTTGTTTTCATATTCTTTGTAATTTCTGCTTTTCGTCTCAACATTTCATTCAGCTGGTTTCATTCATGCAGGGTTTGTAGTAAACATCACAGTTTTTGCCATAGTGCTGCTGTATCTACGGTCTTGTGTCTGTGTATCTGATTTCCTGCATATCAGTTCCTCACTTTTAAACTTCTGCTTACTATTTTTCTTGTCTCAGGCTACCAAGAGAAGCGTCACCTACCCGAAACAGACAGTGTATTGATCAATAGCACCAATACAAATGTATGATGGTACGATGGTATAATGGTATGTGTATATATATATATATATATATATATATATATATATATATATATATATATATATATATATATATATATAACCATCATACCACATAAATTTGATCAATATACCATACAGTATTGATCCAGATTAAATGTATATGGTTGCTATGGTTACTTCATCAGAGCACAACTATGTATTTGTGTTCGTGAGCATCCTCTAAAAACAGAAGCAATCTCACAAACTTAAACTTTTGTACTTGCTGAAAAGATTTTTCCTTCAGCACACCCCCTTGTTCAGTTTGCAGCCTGCACAATTAGCAGGTGCAGTACAATACAGTACTTGGACTTTAGACTAAAAATTGTTTTTCTGCAGTACCTTGAAGCACAGTAAACGAACGTTTATTATGGGTTTGATCTGGAACAGTTTAGATCTGAAGTGAAGCCAGTGCTGCTGTGTGCATAATGTACTAGTGCACAATTTACAGTAAGTACAGTAGATTTAAGTAACAGTTGTGGGTTTGGGAGGTTGATCATTAAAGTTGGTAAAAATAGATGCCAAAAACAGCTAAGAAAAGATTTAATCTGCTCTTCAAATACTGTTTTAAATAGCAATGCATAAGCATTTCACATACATTATATAGCGCACACATATGTTAAAAGTAATGTATAACTTGTGTCCAATGTAATGTGCTTATTGCATGATTATTTTGGAAAACAAAGTGTTTTTGACCGCGTGGCAGTATTTAAACGTAGGGTTCCTGTGCAGGACTGTTGTATGGGGTCATCTCAAAAGCACAAATACTTCACTTGCACAAAGACAGAGAGAGAGAAACAATAACTCCTTTATAAGAGCTAATATTATTGGTTTATAGTCTCATAACACTTATCTGCAGTCAACAGACCGTGCTCCATGTAATCCAGCCCAACACAGCGTCTTTATTTCTACATCCACTCGCTCCTTATAAAATCTTTACATTCAGCACATAAACCCTGATGGCAGGTTTTACAGATACATTATTAATGTCAGGCTTTATCGGTGACCTGGTGACCTCTGACCCTCTGCTCCAGCAAGGGCTAGCTTCCATTAATTTTTAAATCAGCTCACCTGAATCCACTACAAACTTTATTGCAGTGAAAACCCAGCTAACAGGGAACGTTTTCAGAATGTTGGCTAATGTTCTCTCAAATTTCTCTCAAAGAACAAAAAACATTCTGCAAAAAATTGTTTATATATATATATATATATATATATATATATATATATATATATATATATATATATATATATATATATATATATAATATATATATATATATATATATCATATATAAGTTGTTAGCGTAACATTGTAAAAACAACAGAATTCAAGAAAACGTTTCAACATTTTTATAACCAATAACATTAATAAAACGTCTAAAAACTGGAGTAAACATTTCCAAACTATACAAAATAACATTTTTAATGTTTTTCTTACTTAATGGAATTGTAAGGAAGTGTTCTTACAACCTATAATTAACATAAACCTAAAACCCAGCCTAAAAGCTGGGATGATGTCATTTATTGTTGTCTAATACAGTATAAGACTGCTGTTGTTCTGTTATGGTTATACAGCTATGACCTGTAACATAGGCCTCACGTCCTAATTAGATACAGCATTTCGAGCATTGCAAAATGGTTATGCAATGGTTAAATCACAGCCAATCAGAGATTGATTTGATGTTTTAAATGTACAGCTAAGTGGAGCATAATTTTCTGACAATGTTGTAGTCTTAGTATATGGTGTGACAAATTAAGATAAAACGCGCAAAATATATGTGTTTTGTTTACCAAACCTCATTAAATATGATCATTTGATTAACACAAAGTGTAGCTGGAGAGTGTTTAATTTTCCTCATTATCTTCTTGAAAGATGACACCTGTTTCTCTAGAGGACCGATGTGTCTGTGCACATCTGCTGAAGTGCAGTTAACCAGGTAAAATGGATTAGATTAACACAATCTAATGTCTCCAATCACTTGTGCTGAAGCTGTAGTGGTGAGTGTTAAGATATTGTGTTTGTCTAACTGAATTAAGCCTTGCGATGGATATCAGATAATGAAAATCTACAGATCAGAAGCACCCACAGAGAGTGTAAATATGTTTGAAGTAAAATTAAAGGTTGTTGGAAATTGGACAGCTCTTTCAGCATTAAAAGAAAAAATGAAAGCATAACAAGAATTCATTGCATTTTATACCAGTTCTTAACTTATAATATAATATGTTCTGTATGACAGACGTGGCATAGGTTGTGTTGTATGGTATTATGGGATTGTGTGGCCTAAGGTAGCAGGTTTATGAGATGCTGTAATACAGGCCTGAGGTCTGTATGCTAGTAACTGGATGATTTAGAAGGTTAGGAAAGGTCAGATTCCCTGGCAAGGTAAGGGAGTCAGTGTAACATGAGCTGGGAAGTATACAGCCTAAAGAGCCCTGCTTGTGTTTTTTCACTCTGCCGGAACGGGTAAGAGAGGAAGGACAGTGATCCTGCCAAGAAGAACAGATGTTTGATTGAGATGCAGTGGCAGGGAGAAGGACTGACAGAGTTATGAGTCCAGCTACTGTAGTGAATCCAGCTGATGTAAAGTTACATCCAGCTGATCAAGTCATTAATGGAAGAGGAATGCTATCCAGATAACAGGGAACTTTAACAGAATGCTGCCTAACATTCCATTAAAATTTCGTACGGCAAAAAATGAAATGAATCGGTGCACGAGCTGCTGTGTGAACACTCCGCCTATGCTGAACTGTAAGTCATGTAACATTATTCACTGATCTAAACTAGTCAGGAATCTGGACATGCACTTTAAATAACATCTTACTGTGACTGTAGCAGAGTCACTCAGTACTGAATCACACTGAAGAAATTCCCACTGGGAACGGAAAGACTTATGCAGCTAACATTTTTAGGATGTGAGAACATTTCCATAACATTCCCTATTCTGAAAGTTCTAAGAACGTTAGATCAATATTTTTTATGTTCATTTTTTTTTAATTCTGTAACGTTTTGGAAATGATTAACTAACTACTTAAGAACAACATTTTTGATATATACAATACTTAGAGCATGTAAAGCATTTGATTTATTTCATTTATTTTTACCAGCCCTTCCACATTCCTGAATACAATAAAATTATGAAATTATGAAAGAGGAATGACAGAAGAATCCCTGGCTGGGGTTTATGACCTGTGAGTGAGGATATGATGCCCCACTGGTCGGGTCTGGGGCGGTGCTGCAATGTGACATGTGATTATGTATTGTGATGTCTATGTCAGAATATGAGGAATGATGGATCAGGAACATGGGCGGATCATATTACCCCACCTGCCCTTTACATCACAAACAACTGCCCCCTTCCCCCACTTCAATGTCACCAGCAAGGACAGGGGCAAATGTCTAAACATCTGGAAAATTCCAGCATCAGAAAGAGGAGGATGTAACTGAGAATTATCACTGATGCACATGATTGACAAGTTTAGAAACGTGGGTTTTACATACATGATGTTAATAAAGTGTCAGATTTGATACACTGCATTCCCACAGTCACGAGTGTCTGTGTGTTTCATAAGCCACAGATCATAAACTGAAAGACTTGTGCCCCAGCACAAGTGAGTGTCAGCCGTTCGGTTTAATTTTAGTGAAGAATGCATGTTGTGAGTCTTATCTAAACCGTCTAGTAAATAACTGCTCTGTGATATATAGTGCAGATCTGCTTTACATTTTAGTTCTGTCACAGCTTAGACTGGTCCTAGAGAATTAGAAAACAGCTGCAGGTCCAAGAATATTTAGAAAGCTAAATATTATATATTATATAAATGATATATATTTGAGCACAGTTTGAGACATTTTTGAGATCTCTTCTGAAACCTTGTGAGATTAGCAGAAGACTGTTTGTTCTCCATTAAAGTCATTGCTTTCTATTTTATTTTTAAAACAATTTCTTTGTTGTATTCTGGTTTTAAACTGATATATTTAGCAATCACTAGGTAGTGTGCCCTAAGGAAGTCAGGGTTCATTTCACAGAATTACCTGTTACACATTTCAAAGCAAATGTCTGAGAAAATATGTAGTCGATGAAGCAGGTATTTATCTCCAATTATCCATGTTGTTGGCTGTGGTGTTATTTAGTTTCTGTAGAGCGATACTGACTGCACATAATCCTCTTATGAGTTCTACATCATAATCACTGCATGCAGTTTAACACTGTAACAAATATATTTGCCACTCGGTATGCAACCACACAAGACTTAATCTTGTGGCTTTCTATACGAGATGAGAAAGGTATCAGATTAGATTTCATAAAAAAACAATAAAACAGCCATCAGCTTAGTAGGACGTTTTTAAATTATCCAGCGTCAAACCAGATCCATTCTGGGAAGCAAATTCAGAGCTTTTGTGTTCTAAAATCCAGTTGTGTCGCTACGTATCGGAGTTTAAACACACAGATACCCTCTGACCCATTAATACGACCTGTAGCTCCATGACAACTGACACAACAGCAACACAACACTGGACATCTGAATACACTGATTAAAGCTCAAGGACAAGTGTAAAACAAGCATTACTAAAAGTAGATTAAATATTATATCTGTATATAAAGGTCACAGTTGAAACCACAAACCAAAGATACTGCAAAGAGCTATTGATAGTGGACACAAATTCATCACTGTACGGTGTATGTATATATATTCATCACTGTATGGTGTAAGTTGTTTTAGATGTTTCTGTACGTGTCCAATAATGCATTCTGGTCTTTAATTAATATTTTAATGCTTGTTTTATCTTATTGTAAGTAATTTTGAGTCATTTGAGGCACGTTGGAAGTTTGTTGAGGCCCTCAGTAGGCCCTGGTCCCCAGGGTGAGAAACACTGCTCAGGTGGCTAAAATATTCCTGATACTCAGATATGACATTGTTGTCCTATAAATCTGATTCAGTAAGAATACAGCACTGAAGAAAATAGTGTATCAGTCCAGCATTGTTTATTTGCATGCACAGTTGTAGCACCTGCTTAGCCAAAGGAATTATAAACCAAGCAACAAAGCAAAAACGCATCCATTTCCATCAGACAATCAATCAGCTTCTTTACTCCAGAGGCTCAATTTCATTAACAGCTTGAGGCCACTGAAACCTCCGGCCTCATTGCCTCAGCTAACAGTTTTGGGTTGTACCATGAAGTAACAAAAAAAATGAAAATGTTATTCTGAAAGTTCTAGGATTGTTCAAAATGTCCTGTTTTTTAAACATTATATAAACATTATTGCTTGGTTATAAGAACGTTTTTCAAACTTAATTCTGTTGTTATATTTTTAAAAAGTTCCACTAATTGTTTATAATATAATAATATTTTTGATGTTTTGATGTTTTGATATGATCTATAACATTCTACTGACGTTACTGCAAGAACGTTTTTCATAACCTTGAGAGAACTTTTAGACAATGTTAGCTAATGTTCTGACAACATTCTCCTTTAGCTTGGGCTATCCAGATTAAGTCATTAAAGCTGCCCAAAATGATTTTCTCCTTGCACTGCAGGAGAGATTTTCCTCGATCGTGCACAGTGATGTCGGCTCCTCTGTATATGCTGTGACAGAAAAGACTGTACGTGCCTGAAGCGTCTCTTCAGATATGGTAGCTACTTCAGGCCGTCTGTCAATGATGTATTTATCAGGCCTCTGTCCTCTCACCTCCCGAACGTTTACATGCCTCTCTGAGATTTGATTATGTACTCTGACACAATCCAGCAGACAGATGAGGGCCTGTAATATGACTGTAGCATCACCGGGAGAAACGGTCCTCACACGGAGGAAACACACAGAGCTCATGGTGGTTGTGTTTTCTGTCATGTACAGCAGCTCAATAAGAAGGTGTTGTATTTATTTTTTATCCTAAAATTGTAGTTGTAGTTACATCATGTTGCTCTTTAACTGTATGCAGGTTGTTGAATTGTGAAGTGCAGACATAACATAACAATTACAGGTTGTAAGAATGTTTTCCTAACATTTCCATTAAGTAACAAAAACGTTAAAAATGTTACTTCAAAAGTGTTTAGAAATGTAACAGTATTACTTGAATATAATAATGTTATTCAAACACTCGGAGATATACAAAATTATATTTTGTAAAGTTTGTAAACATTACACTAACAACATAATAATCACATTTTTGATATATATATGATATATAATCTTAAAGTTCTACTAACGTTACTGCCAGAATGTTTTTTGCTAACTTTGAGAGAACTTTTAGAGAATGTTAGCCACTGTTCTGAGGATGTGTCCTGTTTGCTGGGGATGATAATGAAACCAGCTGCTTAGACAGGAAGATACTGTCTGATCAACATGTGAAGTGACTCTAGTTTTCTAGAGCAGGACCTCCAGTCTGTGGTTCCTGGAGATTCACAGACATGCTGCGTTTAGCTCTGATCTACTGCAGCACATATGGATGTTTCTGTCAGTCTCAAAGGCCTTAATTAGCTGCTTCACATGTGATTCACAAGGTTTGGAGCTAAACTCTGCAGATCTGTGGACCTCACTGGAGACCTCTGTTCTAGTGTGTCATTTAGGGGAAGCTGGTTACAAAAATGGGAGAAAAAGGAACAGTATTATTAATAATATGAAATATGCAGTACTTTTGTGTACAGAACATACTTATTGTTTTACTTTCTACTAAGTGCCTTAAATATCTTTCAGTGACTGAATGCCACAGATCTCTCTGTAAATCCAGCAACGAAGCCAAACAAAGCTCGCTATTTTGAGAAAGTTCTTGCCATTTTTCTGGGCAAATATCAGATGGTCCGTGGGTTGGCTGTGGGCATTAGACTTCTGATAGAACAACTAAAACCAGAAAAACCAGCATCATCTGGTTCAGGGACTCCTCACAGGTTTCTCACTGATGCTCCTTCACTCAGCTACCTCCAGCAGTTGTTAGAGGTGCCCTTCACCATGTGATTTTGTCCTACACTGAGCTCATCTTCTTTGACACAATACAAAGCTCCATTAAACTGCCCTCCAGTCATGCTCACTTTCTCATTCTGGGAGAAGTTGTTACAGCTGTAATTATCAGAACACTCTGACTACGGCACCTGGTGTGTATAAAGGAGCCCAAGGCGCTGGCGGATGTTCAGGTAACTCCATCAGTTGCCATGGTTTCAGTCTGAGAGTGAGTCCTGAGGCAGTCTGTGGGATGCAGTAAATGGTTTCTTTCTTGTCTTTTAAAGAGGTTTATTCTTTTTTTTTAATTAATTTTATTAGGCTTTATTAATTTATTTTTTTTAAAGAGCGACTTTTGCATGTCAAGTAAAGTTAAACCTTAAGGTGAGTACAAGTTTGCATCACAGGCAATTTGTTTGACTATGCCCATCAAAAATGTTATTCTTAAGTTGTTAGTGGAACATTTTAGAAACTTTACAGAATTAAAAGTAGAATTCTTTTTTTTAAAGAATTTTTAAAGATTCTGTTTTTAAAGAATTTTTCAAGAACGTTTTTAACATTCATAGATTTTTCAAAATAACCTTTTTAACATTTTTGTATTTTTGAAATGCTAGGGAAATGTTCTTACAACCTAAAATTGTTAGTTGTGTGGAGACCAGATCAAGTGTGGTGTCACCAGTGTGATAAGTTGGTGACAGATGAAGGCTGGATGCAGAGGCTGATATCGCTGGATGTATGGATCTGGTGCTTTGACAGAAATGCTCCACACATCACATCTGAGTCCCAGATCCATCCATCCAAAACAGAGGAAAAAAATGAAAGGATGAATGAGTATAAAGTTCATTCATCAAACTTCTTTTGTCGAAGGATGTTGTTAGAGGTGGTAAATCTGTAATGTTTACAGTCAGATTCATCTGTTGCTTGTGCCGGTGTTCGGGTGAGATATTTTTAGTTTGGGTGGCACAGTGCACCTGCTGAACTGGATCACACGTACAAGGCCAAAATTACAGGCTGTGGCGGGTGTTCTGAATAGCATACTATCATACCAGTGTCATGAATGAAGCAGTGTGCACTGTGTGTGAAGAATTCCTGGATTCACCCAGCTGTGTAGTATATAACAAACACACGGCACAGAATACCATCAGCTTCTGTTTTCAGTGTGATTAGTATTCTGTGCTTATAACTGTGATTTTATATTTTGATTTTTTAGATCATTATTCCATCAGACCCCAAAAACTTAAAAAAGTGATTTTAAAATGTAATGTGGTGCAATGTGATTCAAACGTATTACTTGACTTAAAAAGCCTTATTTAAAGGTAACATTTTAATGTAACTATTTTACAGACTTTAAAAAATGTTCTTTAAAAATGGCAGTATGACGTATATACTGCATATCAGCAACAATCCATTCTGTGATACTATATGCATTATGCAACAACACACACTTCACACTGCACTGCTTAAGTATCATAAATACAGAAATAAACAGGGTTGTTTTGCATTTTAATTCAGTTTTGTGGTGGTACAATCAAAAAATAATTATGTACATTTGTGCACTGCACAGTATGCATACTACAGTATATACTGCAGAAATAGTAGTCAGTATGAATAGTATGGTAGGAAGCTATTCCAAAAATACCTTTAGAGATGAAAAGAGCAAAGGCTGACGTGATATTATTGTCAAACCTAAAGCAACTTGAGTGTAACATTTTATTTCCTATAACTTTTAAAATCCTGTAAAAACAAAAAATGTTTTAGACTTTCTTCTAATGACAGATATGGGCTGAAGTTTGGGCATTTGTGGAATGAATCTCAGTTGTAGCCTGATGGCTGTTTGCTTTTCTCTGTGTTGAAGAGAAGCTCACCGCCTCACAGCAGCAGCTCTGAGACTCTGTCAGCCTCACAGAAAACACTTGATTCAAGACCATGTGAAGCTCGTCTGACACACACAACTCCCAGCTCTGTGTGTTGGTTTCAGAGATTGTGAGTTATTGTAAACACTAAGAATGAAGGTGTTTTAAGAGATGTGACATTGATTTGCACATGCTGTATGTTGCTTTAGCAGCTGATAGGCTAAAAGAATTATGTAAATGTAACAATAGAAACAAAACTGGGACCTTTTTCTCTGTGAGGGGGATGCAACATGCTCTTTCTGTCTCATTTTATTAATGACTTATACACATTGAAATATTATGAAAATACACAAAAACAGACAATGCTGAGGTTTGTCAGTGTGTAATGACCTTAATTTACATAGGCAGCACGTTTGTGTGTGTTTAAAAAAATCACAATGACCTGAATGTGGTTTACCTGATTAAGCTGGAATAATAAGACGTACTGTATCCTGCACACAGTTACCCTGTGCTTAACTATAAAGTGTATAAAGTGTATATGAGAAAGTTGTGAGTAACAGGGTTAACAGTCTCTGATATAAGGCTAAATGTACAGACACAAACCACATCACTTTTAGAGGATGTTTAGAGAACGTTCTGTTAGCTGGGGTTGTAGTTTTTACTAGTTTTAGTCAGTGACTTGTCTCAATGACTCCAGATGGAAAATGTTGCTATTCTAACTCATCATAAAAGTCACAGTTATGGATATGGAGGGGAGAGGTCAGTAGAGGTTGGGCACAGTGTGGAAGTGTTGAGGTATTATTAGAAGCAACAGCAGAGGGGATAAATCCAGAGAATCTCTCACTATCGGGTTATGTATATCAGTGACCCTGTTTTTTAAACACAGCCCCCCTCCGCCCTGTCTCCAGCGCCTGTGGCACTCTGAAACTTTGATTCTGGCAAAGCACACGAGCATGTCGGGCAGCTCTGTGTGTAAGCACAGCTGTGCTCACATTATGATGCCGACTAACGGCATGCGGCCGCATTTACAAACCAGATATGCCGACAGAAATAGCTTTTTGGCTGGACGTTCGATTGTATGTTTATTGTTGAGTTTGAGAGTCTACAAGAAGTCACAAAAGTGTATTTTGTGTGTAATCCTCATGAAAACTGTAAAGAAGAACCATAATGAGGGTCATATTTCAGCCAAAATATGAAAAAAAAAATTGTATAGAAAATGAATGTTTTTGCATTGTGACATTATTTTAATGACAATTAAGAATTAATTGTTTAGAATTAATTGTTTTAGAATTAATTGAATTAAATTTCATTTTTATCTATAATTGATTTTTTTATCATTGATATTTATATATTTATTTTGGGGGTAATATTTATAGTTATTATACTTGTGACTGTTTAATTGCCATGTGTTGATTATGTCTCTCTGGATGTCAGATAGCGAGTTATGAAATCAGGCCCGGCAAACTACGCAGGCGCTACCTGATTTAGCTTATATCCACATAAGCTGCGAGTATCTGTTCAGTGCCACTAAAATAGACGGACATGAGTTGAGCAAACAGAAACGATAAATGGTGTCAGTCAGTATAGCCTCACAGCTCTCTGTATTTCATCTAATAAAGCAGCTGCAGAAGATTCTGAGACGCATGTAAGCACACATGCATGACTAAAGCTAAGCAAGTGGAACATTTTTAAAGCATTAAAGAATTAAAAGTAATAAAAATAATGTTTTTATTACTTAATGAGTAGTAAAAACATAAACATTTCACTTTTTCTACATAATGGAAAGTTACAGAAATGTTCTTATAACCTAAAATTGTTCGCTGGGTCAGATCTTCTTCACAGAGGATCCAATGATTTGAAAAATGTAGACAACAGGCAATGGTTTTTGACTCCTGGCCCTTTAAGAGTGAAGAACTAGATTCTCACAGCACGTGGGATCATGTTTAAGACAATATTGCTTGTGTTAGTGAAACTGCATTTCTCGTGTAGATGGTATCTTTAAATTGCTGTTGTACTGCTGCAGTTAGAGATCAGGGGCTCTGACCCCTGCTGGTGAAAACAGATGACTCTGTTTTCACCTCCTAAAGTCTCTCAGTGGGTTTTGTGACCACAGAGATTGAGATAAAATTCTGCTCTGTTACGTCCGTTTCTCCTTTGCACTGACCGTTTGGAGTCCTGTGGAGTCAGTCTCCGCAGGAAAAATGAGCTGACGGTTTTCTGTACACACTGGTCTCGTTTTTGAAAGATAAAGCAGAAAATTAAATTCAGCTGTAGCTGTTTTTCTGTCATATTCACGATCTGGGTTTTTAGAAGTAAAACTGTTTTTTAACCCTCACAATCAAAGAAGTGTGACTAACATGTACATTTAAAGATACAATGTATCAATTACAAAACATTATATAATATATATATACTGATTTTTATCTGAAAATACTGTTTGAGTACTTGGCCCAAACTTTTTCTCGGTCTTCCCTGCATGCATTTTTTCACAAACTTTAGGGATATTTCTTGTTTATTCATGGATTATTAATGGAGGTCCTTCAGCATTATTGAGAAGTTTTGAAACACTGGTGGAGAAACGGCACCTTTGAGACTTGTTCTCTGAGAGCCAGAAGAAGACGAGCACATCCTCTGAAGATTGATTTCCACGCTGAACAGCTGCCAGCTTCTGTAGCCCTGGCAGTAATTTCTGTACTGCAGGTCCTCATAAGTCAGACTCAGTCTATCAAACCGATGAGCAGCATGTTGAAATGTGATTTAGACGGGTAATTAGAGCTGTTAATTGTTTTCATTACTCAGATGTAGCTGATGGCTGTCTGTGGACTTCTAGAAAAGGGTTTTGTGGCTATCAGGAAGCTGCAGCAGGTGTAGCAGATCTGTTTGGGAATAATTTAAGACAGTGTTTGTAGGAGGTCTGTGTACTTCAGTGACAGTGACTGATGTGACTGATGATCTATCTTTAGAGCAACTGTAAATCTATTATAGGCTGTAATATATGTTTAGATATATTTCAGACTGTAAATAAAGCTAAAGTTAAAGGGAAGTCAAACTACAGTATCCTTTGTCCCAGTTTAAGTTGCAGAAACTGGATTCACCTTTGTAAGCTAAACCCATATTGTAACACTGTTCTTCTCTCCCTGAATTAGTTCAGGTCATAAAATTATAACACAGTAATGGTTAGGTCCATGAAACGATTCACAATGCCTTTATATACATTTGTAACTTCATTGTTTGGTAGTATACTCATAATAGGAAAGGTTTTTAAAAGGTTCCTCATGGTGATGCCATAGAAAGGGCTATTTTTGCTTCCCCAAGGGAAAGACTCAAAGGTTCCTAAAAAAACTAACTTTCTTACCGTTATACAGTCTAAAGAACCTATTTCCACTGTAAAGAACAGTTTGTGCATCAGAAATGCTTTGTGGATGTTAAAGGAACCTTTAAGGAACCTTTGTTTTAGGTTTGTATGCTAAATTTTTAAAAATGAGCAAAAATATTTAAGATACTGCTAAACACAGATTTCTGTCTATGCCACTGGTTAGATCATGCTCATGTGTTTTTATTTTTCCAACTTCTAAAAACTTCTATAAAACTGTTCATTTTAACACCCTGCGAGGGTACTTCAGTTTTTATTCTGTTTGCTATTGTTTTTATGAGTAGCACTAAATTTCAAGCAGAATGAAATCTGTTTTAGTGTGGATTTCAGTGTGAACCAGTGTGCACACAATCACACATTTATCTACCGAACTGTCGTATTGTTTTATTGATAAACAACCCAGTAACCCTCTCACCTTTTATTTAACTTAATATCCACTCGCAGCATTCCCACAGAACCCCTTTCTCAAAATAGCTTGAGTTCGGTTTCAGATCATTTATTCAGTTACATTTTTTCCTTCATACCTGAAGATCTTTAGTTGTGGGGGTGACTGATGAGGTGTGGTTGAATAATTTAGGATTTTGGGAATCTCATAGACCAGGGACTCAAAAAGATGAGAAAAATGTCTTGACACTGCCACAGACTGAAAAATCACACAATTTTCACTTGTGTTTGAGAGCAGAGAAAAACAAATATGTTAAGATCTACCCTGAACATAACAAACGTCTGTTGAAAACAATGTTCTCATACCACATGCATGAAACAAAAGCTTTACATTAAAAGTCACATGAAAACACAAGCTTTACAGACTGACTAACAAGACCCCAACAGGACCCCAGACAGTTAAATGATGTCCTGTTTAAACAGAGCTGCTTTTCACAGGTAATTTCATCAATGCTTCAGTTCATTTGTGTTTAAAAACAGGTGATCTGTCTTCTGCACATTAATGTGTGAACAGTTCTGGTCATTTCAAAACTAATTACTCACTCTTTCATTAGGTTTTGAAGGGAAGGCAAATGTTAACTCATTAATTGGAAAGCACTTAAAAAGACAAAATATAATTACTGCAATTTGCACCTCATTGACGACGATGCATGAATAAACATTTTTAAACAGGAGAAATCTTCTTAGTCTTTGCTGCATGTCAAAAATGATTGGACGGTGCATCTCTGGCATTAATCAGCTTGTTTTCTTTGCAGCTTGTTTCCTGTGAATATCTTTATAGCTTTAAATGGTCTCTTCAAACTTTATTTTAAATGATAAAGTTGATATTTATTGTATGGATATCTCCTTTATTGGTCTTATTTAATTTTTCTTTGTCATTTATATCTGATTTTTTAATCATCTTAATCATCAACTTTTGGTTCTGGAAGTCTAATGGCTATAAACAAACATGAAAAACGTCGACACACTGAGAACTGAGCACACACTGTCTTTATATTTTTGTGCTGATTATTCTGGTTAGTTCAGCAGTAAGTCTCAGTGAGGAATCTATATGAATGGTGCCTGGAGGATGGAGTTCCTCTCTGTTCTGCTAATCTCACTGTGCTGAAGATCCACTCCACCTGAAGGAGAACAGACTTCCTGGATCAGCTGAGGAGCTCCAGGGAGAGGTCAGGAAGTCAAGCACTTCTTTGGAAGAGCTCCTCTAGCTGTTCTCAGTGGTATGCTGTCAGCATATTGTTCTGTACAGTATCAGACAAAATGAAAATATTCAACTACAATTTGTCATTTCCTAAAGATACTGGGATTGGTGCTGTGCAAAATTCACCACTGCAATGTTGGATTGTTGTAGATGGTTGCCAAGGTGTTGCTATATGGCAGCTGAGGTGTTGTGAGTGGTTTTAGTATGTTGCAGTGCGGTTGCCAGGGTGTTGCTAAAGTGTTTTGGGTGGTTACCTACATGCTTAATTCAAAAGAGCCCAAAACTAAATCATTTTCTGGTCACTACACTGTTTGGCTAATGGTCCTTCCTTTGTGAAAGCCTTTATTTTATGAGCCTTGAAATCTGAGTGTTGAATCTTCGTGAAAATCAGTATGGCAGAGAAATACATGCCACTAAAATGCTAATTACTTAATAAATGTCACATTAATTTAGTACACACACAGTCATGACTTTAATCTAAGATATTTGACATATTGCAAAATTTGCATTTCATATCAGCTTTGCTCTTTTTTATTTTATTATTTTTGCCTTTACCAGTGTTGTTGCTGTGTGTTCATATATGATTTAGTATTGTGTTTTTTGGCAATCGTCTATTATGATTGTAAAACCATTGTGTCTTTAATGTACCATACAAATACCATGATATATGACTACGGTAACTGTTCACTATGAAACTATGGTGCAGTCAGAATTATATCATATATCATCAGAACAGTGAAGGAAAATGTCTGTTTATCAGAGGGTGTGACATCTCTCCTCCTCAGTTAATTCATCGTGACCTGACATTTCCTGCTGTCTGTTTTCAAAACACTGAATCTCTTAATATGGCCGAGCTCATCTCCATCTGTTCAAAGACATTACATATGCGCCGACACTGCTGCAATGAAGGATGCGAGCACATGCAGTTTTCCTGCTGGTCCAAGACCTTGTACTTACATGCAGTCAGTTAATGCACAGACACAGAGAGGACAACCTGGGTCCTGCGTCCTGAGACACTGCCCCTCCACAACATGTTTTTTGTTACTAATTAAGGACAAGCTGTCTGTGCTTTAATTAAAAAAGATGCCTAAATTGATAACGGCTGCATAGCTGCCCATGATGAAAACAAAAAACTTAGAGATCTCTTTAATGTCTCAGTTATTGCTCAGAGAAAGCATTGAGACTAAATAGAGACATATAATTGAGACATAACTGTTTCCTAAGTGTGAAACTCCAGAGTTTCTGAATTGTCAGCGATGTGACAATCTGTGCTCTGATGTTGCATTACTAGACAACAGCTGGTTTACCACGTTTTTATGGTAAATAACATGGGTATTCTGGGTATATTCTGGTCCACTAGCTAGAGTAGTGCCAAACCTACACTGACCAACATAACCTGCCCTGGTCTGATCTGGTCTTGTCAGTAGGGTAACTTAAACTTCTTCTGTAAGCCAAAGAATTTGTAGTAACATGTAGACCAGCTTGACCACGTTTAACTGGTGAATAGTGTGGCTATGCTGTTCCACCAGTTAACCCAGCACAGTAAACAACATCTCAGCATGTGTTGTCTTTTGTGAGTTTGCTTCACGGACATTTGGCATTTGTTCTGACTGTTTTGGTAGCTGTATATTACTCATTTTCTTACTTCATTCTCTGGCAGGCTGTCGCAGCATTTTGCGAGGTGGTCCTGTCATATTTCCGACAGATAGCGGATGTAATTATTTGTGTGTTGTAATTTGTTAGCGAGTTAATTATGCTTAAAAATGTTTCATTTGTTTCAAATGTTTCAATGTTTTCACGTTTCATTACCAGTAATATTTGTTTTCAGGGGTCTGTAATAAAAAGTAAAATAATATGAATGCACAAAAAGGCTTGTAATTATCTTAATGTATTATGTGTGTCATACAGAACCACAGACACTAAATAACAGCAAAATAACAGCATATAAGACATTGAAAATAATAGCTGTAGACTCAGAAAGGGACAACAGTAAACAGTATGAGTGTCTGCTGAGAAAGTCAGTGTTTTGTCATTGTGTACACAACATGCACAGTAAGACCACTAAGAATCACTGGTGTAGATGGACACTTTTATAAAGCCAACAAAAGAGCAGAAAACAGATCAATTCCTTCTCAACAGCCTCTGATAAATTCATTTAAACAGCCAAGTCTGTTTTCCATGAGCTGTTTTGTTGCAAGTTTTTCTTTTGGTCTTAAAGGGTGTTTATTATATTAAGGTTTATTATAAGAAATAAATTACAAAATTCCAACAGTGTCAACACTTAGCCGGGGGGGAAATTCAGAAATAACATTTTTTTGAAAAGGTTATAGTTACAGTTTTATGCAGCTTATACAATGCAAAACCATACTTAATGTTCTTATAAAATCGACTACAGGAATTTGTGTTCTGCCTTCTTAATTACTGTAAATTAATGCTAGAATAACTTTAATATCTCAGAAGATGCTCTTTTTACCAAAGGAGAAAGTGCAAGAACGGTGTTTCTAAGCTTAACACGCTACCATTCTGCTCATGAATTATGACCTGTTTGACTTTCAATACTTTAGAGCCGCCGGTGTCATATCAAAATCTGACTCCCTGTTAAATGACAACTCCCCTGTTTCTCTCTAACATGATTAGCATTAGGTGTGGAGCGAGCTTTACTGATACAGACCAATCATTTGGCAGTATCCCCAGTGTAGGAACCAATCAGAAGCAGGGGAGTTTTTGCAATAGACAATTTGCAATTTCATTTCCTCTACTCTCTGTCTCCATATCCATCACTGCTTTTCTTCTTATCGATACAAAGTTGTATGAAGTGAAGCTGGTACTGCTGGCTTTCACACAGAGGTTTACTGGGATAACCTGTGATATCTGATACTCTTTGTACTGTACTTACATTCTGTGGCTATAGAATATCATACACAATTTGTGCAACATATATTATGTATGTACAAATATTCTGTATGTATAGTGAATACAGTGTATACTAAGCATGTAAGGAGCATATACTCTTTGAAAAGCTATATGTGTGTGTGTTTTAGTATGGCCTACATAACTTATGACCTTCAGGTTTAAATTGTCATGGGCATGTTGACAATGTCCACTTCTTATACGTTATACACAAGTGCTTGATGTTTTTAAGTTTTCAGAGATTTTTGGAGATCTGATTTTAAGCCTCAGCATATCTTGGTGTAATACTGAAGCTATTTCTGTGTGCCGTTCTGCCTCAGAGCGTTCACTGATTGTTTTGAACGGAGAGGCAGCCCGGCCTTTGAGCCACACATGATGCTAAATGATATTGTCTGTCTGGCTATGCTAGACCTTCAGGCATGAACAACAGCCCTGACCCATGGAGGAGTCAGGAGAGGTCAGAGTCCACCACCATCAGAACTGATATGTGACTCACAGCAGGACCAATCAGAACTGCTTAAGATTTACATGTCCCTCTTCATTCAGGGTCAGTTTAGGATTTCTTCTTAACCCTTATATCCAAACAGTTCTTTCTGAGTCGCATCTTTTCAATGAATATTGAATGATCTATTATTTGTGTATAAATTGGACTGATCTGTCTGATCTCCTGAGTGCAAGACTCAATAATACAGGCATTTGTTATCAGATCGGATTGGAACTGAAATTGTAACTGTGTATTAAATTACAATTCAGTCTGTTCCTCAAGCTTAAATATAATAATCTTAAAGGTACAGTAGGGATTTTTTAAATTAATTGTAAATTAAGTGTTTTGTAAAACTAAATTATTACTATTTTTAATGCAAACAACATAAGCCTTTAGTCCGTGTGTACCCTGTGCCAAACTCAGATACATCATAGCATGTCTTAGCAGCATCTATACACATGGTTAACTAAAGAAAAGAAGATTTATTGTGAAGACAATTCATTGGCCGTTGGACAGCATGTCACATCTGAATCATCCAAGACTGTTGATTTCGCCCTGTGACAGAATTAATTCCTCTATGATCCCTAACAGATTGTTTTAGGCTGCAAAATTGTGACAAAATTCACAGTATGTAGACTTTATACCAGCTTTAGACTTTGGAGAAAAATAAAATGCTACAAAAGTGTATAGTGTAAACAAGCAGAGCTGAGGACAACATCTGTAGTTTGGAATACATTAGTTTGTTATGCCAGTGGCGTATTTTTCCGGTCTTGCAAAAGCTAATTGAAGTGATCCACATTAACACTCTGTAACCTTGCTTGTAACTTTTAAATTTCTCAGGGTCTTTTATTGGCTTCACTTCCTCCATTCAGCAGAATCCGGCTGAATGGAGGAAGTTTATTTACTAATTACATCGTGGTATTTGAGCCGCGAGCAATCTGCACTGCTCTTCTTTTTATCTCACTCGCCGGACGGTTAAGTTGCTTCTTCAGAGGAGCTGACCTCCCCTCGCCTCGTTCTCATGTCTGAAATTAATTGGCATCCAAGGCAACGTTATCTCAACTCTTTTAAACCGATTAATTGACTAGTTAGGAAATCACGGAAGTTGCAGTGTGACAGCAGCGGGTTACAGAACTGGGGTAGATAAATTCTGTCTTTTATCTACCTGTGTATCGTTTTCGGCATGGATCATTTCAAACAGTTATTGAGTGACGCAGAATGTTGTTGTAGATGAACAATCAACTGCTATGAGATGAAAACAAATTCACCTCAATCTTAGATGTATATTTCCCTCAAATACTTTTGGTGGAAGTGAACTTGAATGCTATATAGCTAATGTTCTCTCAAAGTTATCTCAAAGTTATCAAAAATGTTCTTGCAGTAACATTAATAATATTTTTTAACATTTCATAGCTCATATCAAAATGTTATTCTTAAGTTGTAAGTGGAAGCATTACAGGTTCCATTAAACCATTAATTAACCATCACCATTAAAAAACAAACATTACAGAAGTGTTTGAATAATGTTCTTTAAACCAAGTAATAACAATTAATCAAAAAAACAAAAAACTGGATGTTCTGAACACTCCTAAAACATTTAAAACAACATTTTAAATGTTTTGGTTACATAATGGAAACATTTAGGAAATGTTCTTACAACCTACATTTTTAGCCGAGTATTCAGAATACTGCAGCGTAACTGATCTCTCTTATCTCATTTAGAGCATAATTATCTGAACTGTACAGGAAGACCCTCTATAAGACGAGAGGAAGATGTAACAAAACAGACGTCTGAATAATGAAGTGTGGCAGGAGAACAAGAGGAACATGAGGAGCCTCTCATTGTCCTCTGAAGGTGAACTTGCTCATGCTCTGCTGTGACGTGGACAGACTGTTAAACCAGCTTGAGGGAGTTTCACACTGTCACTGCAGCGTCTGAATGAAGTTCATCTTCAGGGCCGTTTGAAGAGATTAGCCTGCTGAACCTCCCGAACACGCTCTGCTGCTGGAAAGACTTTCCTCCTTCTTCTGTGGAAGGTGCAGGACCATAAAGTGTTCACCCAATCATTGTATTTGGTCCGAATGTAATGATAGGATGTCCTACTTGCCTGTCAAACTATTAATGTGTTCATGTGTTGGAGGGGGCGTGGCTTTTTTTCACAAATGTCACAAGCTGGATTTGATCTTGAGTCTCCTGCAAGAGCATCACAGCTTAATGTGTTGGCACACATGTTCTAAACACTAGATCATGGCTCCAACAACTTAACACTAATGTAACTGATGAGGGTACATATTTTCATTTGTAAGAACGTTTTCCTAACATTTCCACAAAAATCTTGTTATTGCTTGGTTATAAAAATGTTCCACTAACAACTTAAGAATAACGTATTTGATATATCTGATATATAACGTTAAAACTGTTCTACTAACATTACTGCAAGAGCGTATCTGATAACTTGGACAGAACTTTTAGAAAATGTTAGCTAATGTTCTGAGAGTGTTCTCTGTTAGCTGGGATCTGCTTTCTAACAGTCTGTGCATGTGTGTTATGTCACATCTATCGTTAATGGTCTTTAATGGGGACTAGATAATTGGAATTTCTCTCCTGATAATTGCAACATCTCTCAATTAGAGCAATTAGTGCAGCGTCTTTATGGAGAGCGGATCGTGACAAATGAACAGTGTTGTTATGAGCTGTGCGTCTGCTCCTGAACCCTGCGCAGCTGAATGTGCATGCCTCAAAACAATGATGAGACAGCAGCTTCTCTTAGCCTGATTAGAGCTGACGTAGACTCGTAGAGAATAACGTTGACGTAGAGAATAACGTTGCTCTAACCAAGCATGTTATTTACACTTTTTTAAATTCTAACATTTTTTAAATGTTTCATTAGCAACTTAAAAATTGTGTTTTTGATATATGATATACAACATTAACAAAATGTTCTTCTAATGTTACTGCAGGAACGTTTTTGATAACCTTGAGAGAACATTTAGGGAATGTTAGTCAACGTTCTGAGAACATTCTCTATTAGCTGGGCAGGCATGTACAGGAGCGAAGTGTATGAGCAGATGTAGATTTTCTAAAATCAGCAAAATCTGAAGCTATTCTTAAACAGAACTTTAAATGTCTGTGACATTTAACAGGTTGATGGTTACAGAAGATAAACTCGGGTACGAGTTCGGTACAGTTTGCTGGAGACTGGAGTAGACGAGTGTTGCGACATGTGGGAGAATGTGACAGATAAAGTCTGTACTGATGCAACACATCAGCACAGTACAATATGTCAAACACAGTATTTTTACAGCCAGACATCTCATTTTATTATCATTCATTATCATTCCCAGAATGTTCCTGGGAATGATAATGAATGTTCCTAGAACTTTCATAATTACATTTTTAACATTTTTGCTGCTTAATGGAAACGTTAAGGAAGAGTTCTTACAACCTAAAACTGTTAGCTGGGTTGCTGCTGTTTCCTACTGTTTTCTCAGGGTTGAATGGCTAATCTAGTGTCATTTTCTGCCTGTTTCTCTCACTAAAATGTGTGATTCACACTGTCATGCACTTATTACATTCTGAAGACACACTGGGTTTACAATCACAGGCCTGGGTTCAGTTCTGACAAATAGTTATGATGCTCTAGCAGTTTCGTCATTTAAATGTGATTCTGTTTGAATGAGAATTTCATAATCCTCCGTCTGAGCCAACGTGTGTCCCAGATTTCCTGTTTTCCTCAAGGGAAAGGGTTCAGTTATGAATATTATGAGTAAAGCTATGCATTTACTCGGCAGGGGAACACAGATACAGTAAGAACGGAAGTCTGTGTGTATAAGAAGAAAGATCATTAATTTTGTTCCTTGGGTTTCTGCTGTGATGTGATCTTTAAGTTGTGGTCTACTATTTGAATATGCCAGTTTTGCTGTTCAATTCATGTCCCAACATTTCTCCAACATTTCCATTAAGTAACAAAAACATCTAACATGTTATTTTGAATGCTCTATTAAAATTTAAAGCATCCAGTTTTTTAGAAGTGGTATTAACTGTTTGGTTGTATGAACTTTATTCAGACTTTTTCAATTCTGTAATGTTTTAAAAACGTTCAGCTAACAACTTAAGAGTGATGTTTTTGATATATGATCTGTTAACAGTCCTGCAGTAATGTTTCTGATCATTTGAGAGTGTGGTCTGATTGTTATTCCACTCACACTTGTATTGGTAAACGTGTTGACGTGCATTTCTTTCAAACAGGGATATGTACCAGGAAGTAAATACATGCAAAGATCATGCAAAAAATCATGCAACTGCAGCCCACATTTCTTTCAATTCAAAGATATGGTCTTAAGCTTTTCCAGCTGGACGTGTCCGCCCATCCTCCTCTGGCAAGTAAAAAACGAGTTCTGTGTGGTAGATTCGGGGCTGAAGTTAGCATTAGCAATGCGGTTTATATCAGTGGAGTGCTAATCATGACCTGTGGTGATTGGCTCACACCCTGTTATCACATCATTACCGAGAGCAAGCTGAGCAGTTGGCTCATTACAGCAAGAGTTCATTACAGCGGTTAGATGCTCCGGGCTCAGCTCTAATAACACATCACTTCTCAAAAAGAAAGAGGCCTGCAAGTAAAACAAACATATAAGTGATGGTTATTTTACAAGAATGTTTTTTTGATGTTTTTCTCAGAAGGTTCTTTAGATAGCTACTTTAAATCTGATTCATTTCTAGACATGTTTATGTCTATGTGTATTATGTGTAGTATGTACACTGCCTACTAAACCACACAATGGAAACTGTACAGCTGTGATCATCTTTTATTGGATAAATATGATGAAATTAAAATCTTCAATAATATTGTCCATTGCAGGTGCCCAAACTCACATCATAGGGAATGTGGGAGTGAAATAAAACACTCATCTCTACACTTAAAATTCAGATCTATTGAATAGATTAGGGTGTTAAATACAGCGTCAGGCTCTCCTAGCAACCAAACTGCTCTTGTACACTGTAGACTTTTAATGTTGTCAATAGAAGCCGAACATCATCAGACCGCTGAAGCAGGATAAAGACTCGGCTTTGACCGCTTTGTCCCTCCTGCTGTAACGCTGGCTGGTTTTGCCCACACACAGTTAGCGTGACTGCAGAGAATGTTCAGGAACGTTTCGTTTTCATCGCCTCCGGGTTTCTCGTGCAGTAATAGCATTAGCTCGTCTTTTTCCATTAGGCTAATCACTGTGCTTAGCTTCTCAGTCTAAGAGCAGATCTCTGGAGACAGTGCTGCGGCAGTGGCTGTTATGTTAATGGTGTAATTACATTGGGAGGAATTCGTTCAATTTTCTTAAAGACAATGTTTGTTGTCAAACTGCAACAACGGGAATGCTGCGCTAAATGTTCTTTAATAAAATAGAGAAATTGGTGGGTCAATATAGTCATTAACAAACTCATACTGATGGTCTAACTTCTCTTCATCTCCAAAAAGGAGGTGATAAAACAATCTAAATCAAAGCTAAGATGCTTTGCCAGTTGGAAGTGTAGTACAGTAATACAAGAGCAGAGTAAGTCCTTGATTTATATGAGAGCAACTGGTTTAAGTTTATGAGAAGAGGTACTGTATAGTCTTATTTCATATATTACTGTTTAGTTCTGTGTTGATAGTATTGCTCTGTACTTTTGTCTTCTATACCAAACAGTGAGTCTAAGTAATCTGGAGTCTTTATGGATTCCAGCGAGCGAGTCATTAATGCAAATGGGGCGTGAGGTGTCCTTTGTTTTCCAGAGTCAACAATAAGATTTGCACTGTTATGCTGACATTCAAGGACAGACAATTTACCAAACTTTGTACCTCCTATTTGTGTGCACATCCATCTTTATCACTGATTAAGTAAATCATGGTGTTGTTGTCAGCATATTTGATCATGTATGGAGATGTGATCCGGGGTGAATGTTATAATAGGGCTGAAACAGCAGCCTTGTGGAATGTCATTAAGTCTTTAAAAATTAGCTGATATTTTCCCAACTTGATCACTTACGGTGTCTCTGTTATCAGGTTCTGTTTCCATTAATAATGTTGTGGGGGCTAAGACCAAGAAAATGTCATTACCCACCCATCTCCTGGTGTGCTATATAAACTGCAAGAAAGACATTTGAAACTATCTTTACAGTGTGGAAATAGTCAGTTTATACAGGACTTCATAACAGTAGTCTCTTTCAGTGACTGTGATGGTTGGGTGTCCCCAGATATACATATACATATAGGTGTATACAGACAGAAAGATTAAAGGAGCATCAGGCAGCTTTCCCATCAACACTATTATCTTTAAAACCTTGGCTGTTCACTCGGGTGTTAACAGTCCCAACACCCTGCTGAGAATTCCAGGGTCGATTCAGAGCCGTGTTCTCCAGAGAGTCATTACTGCAGTCTGTCTGCTGTAGAGAGAAGATGAGGAGAGCTCAGATCAGACCAGCATCAGGATCTTCTCCTGCTCATCTGTGTTTAGAAGATAGTGTGATAAGGTGTTTAGATTTTTGACCACTTCTGAAAGTGCAACCAGGGTTTGTGATGTTAAAAACACTGGAACAGATTTTCTGTCTTTATAAAAATAATTTAAACTTTTAAAACTGGATTCATGTTTTAATCATACTTGGTTATATTTTTGCACCATTTTTTAAGATTCATCGCCTTGTACATGTTGTTTTCTGTGATAGAGTACAAAAGTAAAAGATTTTTAATCATATTTTTAAGATTTTTAATCAAAAGATTTTTTACATGTTAAATAACAGTATTGTTTTGTGATGTTTACCAACAACACCCTTGTACCCAAACAAGAATTTATGAATTTTAATCATTTTCCCTGTGGGACAAATTTGACCCAAAGATCAGAAGTTAAAACGCAGTCAGATTTATTCCCACGCAGTTGCAACCAAAGATGTTGATGTTTCGTTTTGTAGAAGAAACAAGGAAATAATTATCTAAATTCACTTGCTTTACCTGCATTGACACATTTTGCATCCCTGACTTTTCTGCTGGGAGAAGCATCAGATATACGCAGAAAGAAGTGTTGGAGGACGCCGGTGAAAGCAAAATACAGTCAGTGAGCGCTTCCGTATCTTTGAGATGTAAAGTGAGTGTTTCTTTTGAAGGCCACCCCCATGTCCTCCTTTCTTCTTGAAAAGAGGAAGAACATGAAGAATAGACATGAGGTGAGCAGAAATGGCTGCTGTTTTTGAGCAGGACACTCGGTTGACAAGTCTGAGTGGGCGACCAGAAGGAGGTTACACGTCTTTTTTCACCATTTTCAGCCCAGAGAACTGATTTACCCTCTTCCCGTCTGTGCCGACATTTTTATGAGTGTTTAGTGTCACAAAGGGTCTTTTTACATGACTAGATTTCTGTTTTTGAAAGGTCCAAAGATGAGGTGGCGTTTGTAGCTTGTAGTTTGTAGTTATTTTGTGTTTTAGGAATGTTCATATTAACAAAGTAACATATTAACAAATATTTACACACTTTGTGTGGTTGTTTTTTATTTTTTATTAAAAAACTTTTTCTGTTCCACCTAATTTTGTGGTTATCCCGGACAGATCAACACAACATCGGTTTGTTCAACCAAACAAACAAACTGGTGTGTGTTCAGGAAGCCTGTTTGAAAACAGCCCTTAACATTAGTGAACTACCTTAATTAACACAAACTAACAATAAATCTTAAAAATGAATAAAACAATGAACATGCATACACAATTGTATTTGCATTAACTAGCATCAACAGAAATTAATAAATGCTGTAAATATGTAGTATTCATTGTTAGTTTATGTTAGCTAATGCATCAGCTTTTCTTAACAAATAGAACATTACTGTAAAGTGTTACCATGTTTTATGGACTTCCATTTTTTATTCCTAAAATGTATGTAGTTTATTTACATAAACTAAATATAGGCTTGTTTGTTTGTTTTAAAAGCATCTTTAAGTGGCTAGCTAACCTTTGTGTCTTCATACGAAACTTTATTTCTAAACCAGAGCAGGTTCATGTGTTTTGGAAAAGGTTCTACAGTCGAGGGCAACCGCTGTGATGTTTCTTGAAAGAATTTGAGTCTGACAGCTCACTCATGACAATGGTTGAGGAGCTGTGGGATTGTGGGTAATGGAAGTCGAACCAGCGGTCGGTTCTCTGCTCTGCTGAGACAACAATAACACAAGCTTGAGGGACTTATTTTGGCACTAAGATTTTGGTGTGGAGACCTAATGCATTAATGTCATTTTATTAGAAAAATCCATTACATTGTCATTTCTTGGCTTTCAGACTTTGTGATGAGTTCTCTTCTCCTACTGGCTGGAGAATTCAGCTGGCTGATCATGTCAATCCGGTCGTCTTGTTCAGCCACAGGGAACAGAACAGTCGAAGGTCAAGTTGAGATCTGAAAGCATTTGGAGAAGTCAGTCCAGTAATGACGATGACTGGCTAACAGGACACTGGGGTTTTCTATAAATCTTTATAAAGCTTTGGTATAAATCTTTTTCTATAAATCGTATGTCCAGAGTCAGTGCCACTCCTAAATTAACCTTCCACCTCACGCACATGCTTAATTAAACAGAAACAGGTCCACAAAATGATTGAAAGAGAAATGGCTCATGAATTTGAACAGAGGAAAGTGACCACTCATCCCTGCAAAATGACAAAGGACAAAAGAGCAGGTGATAAAGTACAACTCAGGCAAACAAAGCGTTTAATGACTTACCATGATCCAAAAACTCCCAAGTGCAATTGAGAGAGTGTCGCCCCCACAGGAAAGCAAAAAAACTGAAGTATATGACAGTAGATATTAATTCTCCTAAAGTATTATAGAGCAACTGCTGACCAAAGAGTGTGTGTGTGTGTTTGTGTGTGTGTGTGTGCGTGTGTGTGGACATCAGCAGTTAGGTTTAATGAACTGAATCTTGTTTCTTCTCTGCCGCACTGAGGCTCTGATAAGTGAACACTGACCTGCAGAAGTGAGACATCAGTGAGTGTATAGCCAGTAATCTTGTGTTGTGAGCTGCAGTAATTGAGGTATTACACTTGGAGAGCAAGATTACTTTGTCTTTTGTTGTACAACTTCCTCATTTGTAGGTTGCACAGATATGATTGGACACATGCGTTCCAATAGTGCTACTCATCATAGGTTAATGCAGAATATATGTGTTTGACTCAGAACTGAGCAGAGTTTTGAAACACAGTCGATGCTCTATGTGCATTAGCTAATTGTTAGTGGTGAACAAGGTTTTATTAAAGCAATTTATATAAAGCATTAACAAAAAGCAGAAATGTTTAAATATGTAGTAGTTCTTTAGTAAGTTTTCTATTGTTACTTTCAGTTACTAACTGAGCATTGCAGTGGGCCAGATAATTATTATGACACACACATGGCAGAGACATTCACACGCACATCAGTCACACAGAAGCACATGGATCTCATGAGAGAACATTAGAGGAACGAGAAGAAACCTCTGGCAGTTTAATTACTCCACACATCTGCCAGCATCATATGGAGCAGGTGTCATTGCCTGAGACAAAGTTCCTTTCTGTTCTTCTGATGCTAAGAAGAGAAACAGAAAAGAACCTCCCTGGCTGACCTTGAGAAACATTACTTTTTTGTGTGGTGTTTCGTTCTTAATTGAGATGTATCAGAGTGGACAGACATGTTCAGCAGTTTTCAGGCCAGAGCTTTCTAACTCATGCAGAACTTTAGAGAACAAACGCTGTTCTCTCACCAGATCCCAGTCAGGTACAAACAAACATCTAAATGATTTGTGTTGCTTTCACCATGTTTTAAAGTTTATATGCAAAAAAATTTCACACCAGCATAACTCAAAGAGTCAAAGCTTGCCCATCATATTTGCCCATCATGATGTTGGTATGTTTCTCCTAGATAGTAATGATATTAAATTTAGACAAATATTAGGTCTTCTGCATCTCAGATGTTTCTCCTGAGAAGACCCAGAAATCTTCCACTAGAGTTAAGATTGAAAGAGATCTCAACAGTCACACACTGGCCTCAGATTTTCTAATTCTTCCATAATATTGAACATTTTATATAAAATATTTCTCATCAATTTTATCCACATCCTGATTATCTGTACAATCGTTTTCAACAATTGTCTTATTAATTAAATCTGTTTAAACACTTTTAGGAGAAACATCCAAGAACAAAGATGATATTTAAACCAAACAACTGAGAACTTCAAACCTTTGAGCACTAGCATAGTGAATTCAAACCTACATCTCCCAAATGAGCACCATGACTCAAGTTGTCTGCAATGTGTGGCCTAAGCACACACTTTTCTTTTTTGTGTTTTTGAATTGATATATTAAAATAAACACAACCTGCTTTTATTCATTGCTTCTATGTCCGCCAAACTTGAGTAGAACAAAAATGGTTTATTCAGGAAGGTTGTCGGTATGACCTCACCTTAACTTTAAGTCATCAAGTTCTTATTATTTAAAGTTAAAATGTGTTAAGGGGCGGTACTGTAACATGAGGTTGAATTTAATAACTTAACATTTACAGTACATACATACATACATGGACAAAAGACCTCTTTTGTTTTTTTGCATTTATTCCTGAAAATAAAAAAAATGTTTTAGGATTTTGAGAATGTTGAAACAAAGTTGACAGAAAAGAAAGATGATGATTTAGGATGATTTTTTTAGTTCACTAACTGGTAACGTTTTACAACAAGGTTCCATTTGTGAACATTAGTTAATGCATCAGCTAACCTGAACGAACAATGAGCAGTTTGAACTTTTGGAGCTCACTGTATATTTTCAGGGGATGTGCATTAAGACAGCAGGAAGAGCTTGGTGAGTGATGTAATCGTCCTACAACAGACGGTTTGTGGCAGTCATACATTAAGAGGGTTGGATGAGGATGTGAAGGTTGAAATTCACGGGTTATTGAGTGACTGTTATTGAATATGTGCATATAGTTATGCTTTGCCTACGACAGCCTTCACGCTCGACATAAACACAGAAATCCACTAACCATCATGTAAATTCATACATCATTCAGCTGAAGGTCCTTCATGTGCGTACAGTCAGCTTGATCTTATTTATTTCAGCACACATCGTCCTCTCTTGACTTTTTACCCTCTTTTTGTGTTTCTTTTATCGTTGTTCTGATCTTTGATGTAGTGTGTAATATAATCACAGATTCTTCACTTGTAGCCTCACCAGAAATTCAGTTCATGTTTGTTCATGGGTCAAAGAATGAGTACTTGAATGCTTTACATTTCTGTTTTTCTCTTCAAACTAATCGTTGGATTCCTGAGGATGTTTTAATTCTCTGGGGTTGTTCCTCTACAGCTGAGGGAAGTGTAGTTTTCAGGATATGTTCCTTGATTTGTCAGTTTTGTCTCAGATGGTTCTCTTAAAATAAAAATTGATTGGCTCTAGAAAAGGTGGTGTTTCAAATTCTGGCAAACCACCATTGGAGGGGAGTGGTTAACAGCCCTGGCTCCGCCCAAAACATCAGACTGACATCATCAGAGAAGGTCTGTAATTTCAGAGGGGATTTTTAGATTTTGATTAAAGATGTTGATTAAAGCACACAAATTAATAAAATATAATGGTGTGGGCTGATACATCATTTATAATGAACACTGCAGTGTTTCATAAATAATAAGGATACTGTATTTTGATTTCATGGTGACTATTAATTGTCAACTAGAGACACAAAGTTATTAATTATAGGCATTCTTTCACCTCCATAATTTTATTTGTGCTTTCACGGACTGGTGAGAAGTTCACTGAAAGTAAGATTCGGGGCCCCTATTTTCCGGGCTGATAAGTGTAGCATCGTACTGATAAATGCCACAGGTTCATGGTGGGTTCTGAATAGGTTCTGACAGTAACATCCCACTTTCCTGCAGCTTTGTGAATGTGTAAAGATTACCACAGCATTCACCAGTGCATTTTAATCTACAGTCTCCTGTCCTCACCTAATGAGAGTCAGACTGCTGTGTGCATTAGCAGCTCACTGAGCAGAACATCACACAGAATATGAACTGTTTGGGAACATGCAGTTAATACACACACCCTCCGCTCAGAGGCAAAGCCAACTTAGAGTCTTCACACCTCAGAAATTCATGAATTATTGTAATATGCACAGTTGAGATCTTGTGTTTATTTATTAGTAGCTAAGGGTTATAAATTCTAAGGTTTTTTTGTCAGGCATTTGGTTATGAGATGAGTTCTGCACTTTTTTTATTAACAGTAGAGGTGTGGGTGTATGTTTGTTTGGCAGAGTATACATCAAACAGTGTATATAGTAAATGATTTAGCAGTGTTTAATAAAATGGATTTGGAGATGTCACATGACATTTATGGCACAGGTGATTGGCTGGCTCCAAGAACCAATCACCCAGAGAACCAATGGCAGCGTCTGGGGTGTGTACCAGAGTGTGTAGCAACTGCTGCAGTTTTGCAGGAAATGAGAGGTTAAGTCTCGGGTGTGCTAAGCCATAACAAATAAGTAAAGATTCATTTTGACGCCAGGTGTTGACATAGACAAACTTCAGATTATTTCAGCCTCCTGCGCTAATGTGCTGAACTTGTGGTAATATAAGTGAAGGTAGAGTCAAAGTTATAATGTCAGTCAGTGAGTGATAGTGAAAAGAGTCATTACTCTCACTCCATTGACTCCATTATAGTCTCTCACTGTAATAACCGTATATCAGAGAGTTCACCATTCATTCCCTCCATTCTGTATTTATTGATTCACTCTTTAAGGTTAGACGTCCAGGTCAGGGCTCCAACCTCATGTTTTATTAGTACAAAACGCTGCACACACTGAAGAAAGACTGTCGTGCCATATCTAAACCCCTGTTAAAATCCTACCCACTCTGGACCCAGAAGGGCTGCTGTTTGTATTGCCCGATCAGAAAGCTGTATGCATTTATGAGACACTTTTATCCAAAGCAACTTATTGTGCATTTATTTTTTTAAAGAGTGCATTCCCCAGCTAACAAGGAACACTCTCGGAACATTGACTAATGTTCTCTAAAAGTTCTTCCAAAATGATCAAAAACGTTTTTGCACGTTTTTGCAAAATGATCAGAAATGTTTTTTTAGTAGAACTTGTTTATGTTATACATCATGTATCAAAAACGTCATTCTTAAGTTGTCTGAGGAAGGTTTTAAAAATGTAATAATAACATTAATACGGCATCAAAAAACTGGACATTTTGAATGTTTCCAGATCTTTCAAAATAACATTTTTAATGTTTTTGTTACTTAATGAAAATGTTAGGGAAACATTCTCACAACCTAAAATTGTTAGCTGGGTTCCCTAAGAATCAAACCCATGACCTAGGTGTTGCGAGCATCATGCTTTACAACCTGAGCTCCAGGACAGTGACGGCTCGTTTTCCTTTACACGTACAGATTATGGTTTTTAATCAGGAATGATGAAGTTCTCTCAGCATTAGTATTAGGATGTAGCATTAGCATCAGCACTAGCAGTAGTGTTTTGTTGTTCTGAATACTGTGGTGCTGGTCTGCAGATGCGCTCTGATCTGTGCAGAATGGAGATGGACTGTCATGTGGGATTAGTGACTGTTTGAATGCGGCCGATGGGGAAACACAAAACCGATGCTCTGCACAATCTGCCCTGCGAGGCAGGAGTCCGACTTCTGCCTCTGATGTGGCACTTTTTCAGGACTGCAGACAGACATCTGAAACAGAGAGACTCTTGACTGACTCTTGAGGCATTTGCTTTTTAATAAGACTCACAAGATATCTCATAATAAATTCAGCTAGAAGTACAGAAACTGGGGCTGCTGTCTCGCTGCAGATTCACACTGCTTGTGCAAAGCACCTAGAAATAGCCTAAACACTTGCTTAAATCACTATAGCAGATTTGCAGATTAATTATGTATCTTTGAACAGCAGCAAACGTGTAAGTAAACCATTATGTATTGTTTTCATTGTGTGTTTCAAATGGCCTTCTACTCAAATCTTCTACTCAACATCATGATGGATTTAGAAATCACAGCAGGAAAGTGCAGTTTAGAGGATTACCTGAATATGGCTCTACCACCTACCAGTAATCAGACAGCTGGAAGTTAAGAAGTTCTTTGTAAGTGCTGAGATACTTACAAAAAGAGATGATAATGTGGAAATATGTCATAAACAGTAGAACAGTAGTTAGAATACAGAAACATTATTTATGGAAAACAACTATGTAAAGCTATTTAATTATTCCTGTTTCTGAATTTCAATTCAAGCTATTTGATCTGTCGTCTTGAAGTGATTTATAATAACACTAATACTAATAATATAAAAGTGTATATGAGTATGCAGGCTGTTATTATGTAAATAAAGTTACAGATATTTAGCTCCCAAAAGTGTTAAATATCTTGCAAAAAATATATATTAGATGAATGCATTTGGTAGATGCTTTTATCCAAAATAACTTACAGTTCATTTCAGACATGCATTTTGTCAGCATGTGTTTGTTCTGGGATTCAAACCCATGACCTTTGAGTTGCTAACACAATGCTTTACCAATTGAGCTACATATGATCTAAATCCATATAAATGAGTGTGATGGAATAAATGATGATAAAGTGACTATAAAAGCTTCACAGCTTGAACATCTGTGTTCTGATTTCTGAACTCAACACAGACACTGTAATCAATGAATGTTATAATACTCCACATTCATCGAAGCCATATTGAGCTTCGAGTGTTTGTGAAGAATAAAAATGTCCCCACTTATCATAATGGTTTTTTGAAGAGTTCTCGTACAAAATGAGTTTTGTGATGATGAAGTTAATTAGTCTCGCGGTTTGTTGAGTTAAAAAGGCATTTCTCAGATTCCTGGTTAAACAGTCCACAGCTTCAGAAAAAGCTGTTGATTACTGCAGAAAATCAATTCAACTCATTCATCAGTTATGAAATGTGTTTAACTGCACTAATACATGAATCACAGACACGCATACCGAAAACTGCAAATACACATCAAAATATGGGGTGTCAGTATTTGTATTGTATACACTCTGGGATATTTAAGGCATGATGGCTAACAGTGCTCAGAACTCACTGTAGTGACAGTCAGAAAAACAATTTAACTTACTCAGCACAAACATCAGCATTCAGACAATATCAGCTTGTGTTCTGTCAGAGTGTCAGTCCAACAGGACCAGAAACATGATGTACATTATGTGCAGATCTCTTCTCAGAGTTAGAGAGACAGAACCGCCGAGGAAAACTGGCTGGGACGAATCCTTAAATTTTCTGTCTGTTAATACAAATCAGCTCAGCCTGCGTGTCATCAGCAGGTGATGCCTCACCGGCCAGTCAGAATCCTTTCCACAGCTGAAGAAAGACAGAGTCGATCTGGTTTTATATCAGAGACGTTTACAGCAGCCAAAAAGCATTCTTGTTACTGTATAGTTTGGGAATGTTATAGAGAAATATCATTTAAAGGCAAGCTATAGCAAGCTAGCTTGAATGCAAAAAATACTCTCCAAAGCCATGCCTCCAGCACATGAGAGTGTAGTGGTTAATGTTTGCACCCATTGGTTATATAAAACAGAAGCACATTCTGACACACGGCTGATGTGGCAGATGGCTGGTTTGGATACAGGACAGTGTTTGATGGGTGAAAATTGGTGCATTTAATTGCATGTCAAGTTTACCAGCTTTATCACAGTTAAAGGGTCTGTCTGTTCCTCTGTCTGTTAGACCTCACAGCATCTTTAAACCAGACCCAACACTGATCTGACAATTATCACACAAACACTTCTGCTGTCAAAAATGGAGTCAATGGAGGGAAAATGGGGTCATTGTAATTTTGTGATCTTATTGTGCACAATTTATCAGCAAGACTAATCTATGCAGAAAAAGGTTTGTTTCAAAATGATTACAAATATTTGCTTTTATAATGTTTTCCAGTGTAACAACTTCTTTCCTCCCCTGGAGTGACTTTTCAGGCCGTACAGATGGGGAAAATATTTTTTAACAATAACCTCATAGCACAGTTTTTTCCCCAGACATCTAGAATGAATTTGAATTTCATATTTCATGAAGTACACAATACAGTATACACAAATAAACCTCACAGCCTCATATCACAAATCCTGAAGAAACAATATGAAAATGATATAAATGATACCCACAGTCTTGCTCAGATTAGCCTGAAACCCAGTGGATCTACTTATCGTTTACAAGAAACATTAGAATAAGAGGTCCCACTTCCCTCATATAAAGCCAGATATGTTTTTGAATGGAAGCTGCCATCTCTGAGTTATAAACTCGGATTAGACTCTGGTTTCAGTTTTAAAGAATCACTCATCACTTCATTAACACCTGCCGTACGGCCCACAGAGCTCAGCTGGAGGACAGGAGCTGGCCGTTAATGCTGTCGCCGGGTGCACAGTGTCTTTATAATTGAAAAAGAGGAAAGTAACTCTCTTATCTGGATGCTGTGGATAGCAGATGTTTAGTGTTACCAAAGCAGGTCAGATGTAGCTCAAACGCACACAGATCTTCGCTCAGTAATGTGGCTAATTATTTTCTTACAGTAATGACCTGTGTCTTTTCACACAATCTGTGCGGTGTTAATATACCCATATGGAGACATGATTTGTGACTGTTGCCCGAGGATAAACTGCACACATTGTTGGTAGAAGCTAATGCTGTTTTGGACACTTTCCAAAACAGTCTTTTTCACCCACCTCCTTAATTTGTGCTGGCTTTCAGAGTTTCTGTTGTACATTTGCCTAGGAAATTATATAAAGCTTACGTTTTAATTTTTTAGGGGAGGGTTTTATGTTTTAAAGAGAGAGTTCACATAAAAATGAAAAAAAATCCATCATTTACTCACCCTCATGTCATTCCTAACCTTTATGATTTTCTCTTCTGAGGAAAAGAAGATATTTTGAAGAATGTTGGTCACCAAACAACAGTGACATCCATTTACTTCTGTTGTATGGTCACAAAACCGCTGAGACATCTCTCAAAATATCTTCTTTTCTGTTCCACAAAAGAAAAACGTCAAACAGATTTGGAATGACATCCCAGCCAACAATTTAGGTTGTAAGAATGTTTCCTTAACATTCATATTAAGCAATAAAAATGTTTAAAACGTTATGTTCAAAATGTACAGTATTTTAGACAGTGTATTAACATTACTGTTTGATTATGAGAACGTTATGCAAACTGTAAAAAAGTTGTTAGTGAACATTTAAAAATTGTTCACAAACAACTAAAAAATAACATTTTAGATATATAATATATAACATTAAAAAGCTTTCTACTAATGTTATTGCAACTTTGTTTTTGATAGCCAATGTTCTGAGAACATTTCATGTAAGCTTGGATGATCACTTGTATCGCATCTCAGTCCCTCACCTGGTTCTCTCTCTCTCTCTCTCTCTCTCTCTCTCTCCTGTACAGTGTGTGCAGGCACTGATAACAAGCTCAGCACACTGTCTGATCTGGAGCAGCAGTACCGAACTCTCCGTAAGTTCTACGAGAACTGTGAGGTGGTCATGGGTAATCTGGAGATCACCAGTATCGAACGCAACCGCAACCTGTCTTTCCTCAAGGTGAGCTCAGACTGAGATGTGGTAACTCAAGTAATGAATGTTATAATTGACTTTAGCGAATGCCAAATTTAAATGAATGTGAATGATAATGAGGTTGTGAAGAATGAAATTTGTATTATGTCAGTGTATCCACTTTTACTAAGTCACTACTTCCTCACAAACAAACGAAGAATTCCCAGAGTTCCATTTTCTATTTGACTGTCTAATGGCTAATTATGGTGCTATAATGAAAACCTGAAACTGCTTCCTGTTTCAATCAACTCTTTACATTATTAGTTAACAAAACAAGTCATTTGTGCAGTAGATAGGAAATGTGAGGCTGGTTGAAACGGGTTGATCATTAAAAGAGAGTAATCAAAACGAGACTTCTGTATATGCAAGATGTCTGTTGCATTGTGTTTATCAGTATCACAAAACCATCAGTTTCCACCTCTGAGCGTGAGGGCCGGTTTCTAAGCTCTCTTCTAGAAGGAAAGGAAGTCACCTCTTTATGTGCAAACATTATATTTACATGGAACATTAGATCTGGCTAAAGTTTAAATCTCATTTAGATTAGTGTCCTCATTAAAATAAAGAAAGTTCTGAAAGAAACCAGCCGTTTTGTCATTGCCCCTGAGAAATTCCAAGATGGTTCAAACTGTTTTGTATGCCCCAGCTGGTCTATAATAAGCTTCTTTCAATAATTGTATCTTTATTTCTGAAGAAAGTTGTATATTTTATATTGATTATACATAAATGCATTTGTTTTTGTACGCATTTAATCGGTTGAAAAATAAGAGCAGTAGTGCAGTTTGTTTGGCAGATTATTTTTGAAATCGGCAGCATTTATTCGTTTGCAGCGCTTGATCTCGTATTCTGATGATCTCTGTGGAAGCTCTGCTCTGCTGACGAACGGCTTTACCATGGGGGTTTCTTTTTAGGTTGGCCAGCTAAAACATAAAACTCATCACTGTCAGATTTCATCAGGCATACTTCATACTTCATTCAGTTTAATTGGCCAACTAAAAACAGAAAAAAATATGTTAATGACGAAACACCAAACTTAAGCAGAGCAGAACTGCATAAAAACTGGGGTAGGCTTTTAACAAATCTGCTTTCTCTTGTCCTGCTGCTTCATCTGAAGTACTGAAGGTCATTTCAGGCTGTTAGGAGTGCAGGGGCTGAAATCCGTTTCTTTTCATTATTTTGATTGTAATGAAGTGATCAGGGCTGAGGGGTGATAATCAAAACTCTTTACGTTTCTGTATCTTTATTATTAACTTTTAATCAGTGAAGAATCAAGGACTAGTTTCAGAAAATTTCACTGACTACTAGGTAATTTAAGAAAGGAAAGCTGGTAGCTGAGTAAATGTTACTGATTAAGTGACTTGAGTAGATTAGGTAGGAATCAGAAGTTTAAAATATGATGTTCCTTGTTAATTATGATTAGCATGTTAGTTTATCTCTCTCTGCATGTGAACAGCTGTTTAGTCAGCCCTCATATTTACAGAAATCACCTTCTGTACAGCTCAATAACATGCACACACCGCTTCCCATCGCTGTGACGTCAGTTCAATGACAGAAATGCCTCAGAGTGAAACTTTTTTCTTGATCCATCCTTCTCTTTATTTGGTAAAGCTGCAATTATACAATGATAAAAAGAAGGTAGGAGGATTTGTGTCCTCTGACCTTTGCTGTTGATTTGAAACACTTCAGCGTACAGTAAACAGGGTTTTTGAAAAATATTATTACTGTAACATTTTTAAGTGGTGTACAGTACAAGCTTGAAGACATCTGAGATTGCCCTCTTTAGAAAAAGAAGATTGTGAATCTGTCTGCTGGAACAGAATGTGAAGAGAACGCGGTTATCAAGTGCCCAACACACTGTACTGTACATTCAATACTGTTTTAAGAGCCTCTCATGTACAGTAACTTCTCATAACTATAAGAATCTGAGAGTTCTGAACTGAGATCTAAATAAATCTACCTTTAAGAAGTGTAAGAAAATAAAAGACTAGGTTTTATATATAATATATAAGTTAGATTAATTGAACACTCTTGTGGATGTGTCTAGACTTTTGACTGCTAGTGTGGATGGTTTCCAGAAAATGAGAGAATAACAGGTTCTTTGTGGAACTTAAAAAGGGTTCCCCTATAGAACCTTAAACAATTTTTTGCCCTTTATCAGATAGTCAGCAGATTTAATGCAGTCATATCACATTAGGTAACATCGCTTCTTTAAGATGCTGTATTAACTCTTTTCAAATATCCAGCCCTTTGATAACATTCTGTCTCTTTTGAAATCAAAGTAGCTCTCATCTTGAAATTTACTCTCCCAGGCTTATTCGTAAGTTTCACCCCTGCTGTTGAATCTTTTAAAGTGTAACCTGACATATTCATTAATTTGGCATTAATTTGGGTAAACTGGATCAAAATCTTGTAGATTCAGTAACCAGAACTGTTAAAAATTGTTATGTAATTAAAGTAGCTGTTAGTAGTTACAGGGTTGAATCCAGAGATCTGTCATTTACATCAGTTACTTTTCACCGTTTTAGTTCTTGTAGTCACTTCATGTAGCATAAGTGGAAGCTTTCTCCTGTGGAGAAAATGTGAATATGAGTAACATGTTGTTCAGCATCTGATTTCAATAATAAAACACACAATTTCACATTCAAACACATTCCTTTTTATTCCCTTTATTTCTCTGTGTGCATGAATCTCTTTCAGTGTTTATTTCGAACATATTCAACTTGAAACTGAAGTGATCTTTCATCAATATATAATAACTTGCTCCGCCTCTTATTTTTAAACCACTCCCCCAATCACATGGCTCTGTTCTGGTAATACCCACTTTTCATGATTCAGTGCATTAGTGGATCAAATCATTTCTTCCGCCCTGCATTTGTTTCTCTGTTTGAGCACTTCTGTTTCATTTAGAAATACTTACGATTATGAATGTAAAATGGGCCGTGATCTCTGTTTTGTGTTCTAAACGTCCTTTTCACTATGACACTTTTCTTAAGTTAAAATCCCATGAAATTGCATTTCTTCCCGGTACAGACTGTCGGCAGGAATGTGATCGGTCATTCATCAAACTCACTCATATGAGAGGTGATCGTTCAGTATTCTCCTAGCAGAGCTGTGTGCTTATATCTGACATTTAGATTCCAGAGGACTTTATCTCCAGTACAATTGATCTTATTTTGTTATGATATTGTTCTGTTTCTAATTTTATCATTAATATTTGATTTCTTTGTCACATTTACATTCTCAAATGACCAAGTAATGGAAGGATTTAAAGGCCCCAAAAATTCAAGCTTGGAGTTTTGAGGGCATCTATATTCAATGTATTCCTAAATCTGCATTTGAAATGTCTTATTTGAGAAATTGAGCAAAAACCTCAAAATCTCATTTTATGATATCATCTCATCTTGCACATTAATATCCAAATCTTTGTATAAAATGTTTTCTAGAATAAGAACGCATTTCAGTATTTCCTGCCCCACTTTTCAATAGAAAACACATCGACACAAACATGATTTTGTGTATTTCAGTGATCTGTTGCACAGAGTAAAAGCAGACACGTTATTCTGTCACTGTGAGAAGTGAAGGCAGATAATCTGAGTCCAGAGTTTCTGTGAACTTTACCCAAGTGATTTAAGACCTGCCCGTCCTGAATTGTATTAATGTTGTGTTAATTGTACTGTCATTGCCTGAATATTTATGAATAGTTTTTGCAGGCTTGTTTACTGACTGGAGTTCATTAGCATTAGAAAATTAGCATCTATTACCTTGCAGAAGAAGCTGTTGTTTCTTTTCTCATAAATAAAATTGTTTAAGAAGCTGTTTCTCACAGAGAAAAACAACACTTAATGCAATATAATCGAATGCAGCCATATAATAAGCATAGTTAGGAGAGCAATCTAAACATTCTAACATTTTAATTTGTTGGTGCAAATTCAGCTGACATTTGGGTAGGAATAAAATTTAATTTGTACATTTTATGAGCACATCCATTCCTTGGAATTCGTACCCCAACCTAATGTTTCCCTAACATTTCCTTTAAGTTACAGAAACATTAAAAATGTTATTACGTTATACATGTGATGTTGCCTTAGGATTTGGTCAAGGGGTGTCTTCAAGGGCAGTTAATTTGTTGTCTTCATTTTGTAATACACTTTGTGTTCCAGATAATATTTTAAACAGATGAATCTGTGTACTCGGATTGCCAACAGAGATTCAATTCAGAGCAGCAGAGTCATTTTCTGGAAAAATCAGTTCTGTTCTTCAGGAGTTTAGCAGAAAGAAAACAGGCCCTATATTTATACCTTTACTGCTACCCAGTCTGGGATTTCCTAGTGAATGATTATAAAAGTTTTGTTATTTTATTTATTTAACCTCCAGCTGTTTTTAAAACTTGGAACAATTTTATGGACAGTAGGAGCAAGACTGGAGGATATTTGTGTGCGTGTGAGGATGTGTACACCACAGCACATACTAGAGCACAGGCTGAACTCTCAGGACATACACAGGGTCAGAATGAGGCAGAATGCATGATGGAGAGTTGTGTGACCGATGCCCTGCAGCAGTGTGCACTCGTGTCCTTATTAGTGAAGAAAACAGATGTGAGTACGGCTGATGTTTGAGATGCTGATGGCAACTGCAGTCCGGCTGCTTCTGTTATTAGTGTTTACAGTCAGTGATGTGTATGCAGCTCGCTACGTTGTGGATATACATCAGGTGTTCAAAGGTGTTCTGAAGTTGCTACCCTGTTGCTAGGTGGTTGCTAGGGTGTTGTGGGTGGTTGCATACTAGCCCAAAAGTTTCTACTGTATGATATTCTGCTAACTAAATGTAGGATATTGTTGTATAGCCTGAGTTAAGTTGTACACTTACGTTTCATACCCTGAGTTTGCTCAAATGCTTAACCATGTAAAATAGCAGATCCCCAACTAGCCACTTAACAGAAGAGGTTTCATTTCAGTTAGAACACTGCTTATGAATGTAGCGTCTGTGTAGACGTGAATAATGAGTTTTAAAACCGGTTTTATATTATTGGTAATAAGTTGGATGTAGTGGCATAAGCTAAAGTGAAAATAAAAGTCTTAATCTGATCCAGTTCATATCGGTCTAGCCGTGGTCTGGCACCTGATTGCTCTTAATCTTAACCTTTCTGAAAGTAAAAGGGCAAAACTGATCCCGTATCAGCAGTTATAACTTCTGTCTTCTTTTAGAAAGACACTGTTGTTTCTCATTCTTGGCTCTGCGGTTTCTTATTAGACCAGACACTGCAGCGAGTCGAGGTCTCTGAGGTGAAATCATTTCCTCCGAGCAATTACAGCCACCAGGAATTCCCGTGATTACCGTTATAATAAAAGGTATGACTATAAAAGCGAATTATATTTGAACGATCCTCATTTATCTGAACAAGACACTTGAACTGGCTGTTATTATCAGATCTATTGTAAATGCATAAATGTGTCCCAGTCTTTTTCTGCGCTTTCTGTATTTTTATCTGCAAACAGAGTCTGTTACTGAAATTCCAGTTATTTATAGAACAAAAGAAGACAATTTTCTTAAAGGCTTTCAAGAAAGAAGAAAACCTGTACTGGCATTTGATCCCAGTAAAAACTGAAAAAGACTTTTTTCATAGATCAATAAATTATGTAAAAATAATACAGTTCTGCATACAAAGATTTAATTAAGTTACCAAAAGGACATACAGATTATTTTCCTCATTTAGTAATTCACCTTTGTAATATTAAATGAATGATTTTGTATTCTTAAATAGATGGTTTTAGCAGAAATGGAAGTGATTATCAGAAATCAGATTGACACTCACAGATCTCTTCACAGAGCCTCATTATGGGTTCTGTACGGCTTTCCACCTGTCTGCCTTCTCTGATATTACAATGTGTTTCTCTCAATGGATTTTTAATATCTAGCTGCTTTTCATCTCATAAGATGCCTTGTGTAACGGTATAATGAGGCTTGATGAGGAAAATAAATAAAATGCAAGAAAGGTTACAGAATACTGTATTGACCCTATAATTATTTGATCATCTTCCCTTTTGGACTTGACTAACACATTAAATAACATTGTTTGGTTCGTTTCATTAGTTTGTGCAGTTAAAGTCCAGACATTCGTGTGAAGTTTTCAGGTTGAGACCGTGAGAGTGACTCACGCTGGCAGGGTTGTTTTCAGACTGCACGGGGATGCCAGTGTGATTTGAGTGAAGATGAATAAATGAACACAGACCTGGTGACGGACAAATATACTGATGTGAAGATCTTTTGGGATGAGTGCGATTCCATTTTGGATGTTTTAGTCACAGCATGACTAATTCCCATAGTTTGTTATGTAATAGTTTTGTTGAGTTTTCCATTATTCTAAAATGTGGAAAAATATAATAAGGAATGAGTATGTGACCCTAAGCTTTTGACCGGTAGTGTACAGTAACTCAAATCGTGATAAAATGATTGTAATATCACTTCGCAAAGTTTATTTCATACATTTTCTTACCTGTTGAAAACAGTTCTTTAATTTAAGATCTGGTCCTCTGATGCATGTTCTGTTCTTCATCAGTGTGCCGGAATAAAAGGTATAATCAGACTAATTACTGATTACAGTGTTATCAATCTCTTCATTGTCTCTGGTGTCATGTGAGGACAATGGGAATCTGCCCACACTAAAAGATATGTGTGCTGCTGTTACTTAAAACACAGATGGGCTTGTATTTTGTGGATTACGAGTTTCCTCTACATTGTAATTAGCCCCCCAAAATTGAATTTGATTTATGGAGACAATTAAATATTGCAGCAGCAAGACTAATTTATTATAATCTGCTTATAAAAAAATACTGCTGTGGGATGGTACCATGATATTTTGAAATATACTATGGTACTGAATATATATATATTCATATAACACAGTTTTACCATGTTTTTGTGTCACCTTTAGGCTTTTTAAAAACTGACTAGATTGGGTATGTTGGACATCTAACTATTTCCCATTGTGTGTGTGTGTATGTGTATGTGTGTATGTGTGTTATATATATATATATATATATATATATATATATATATATTTGAAGTCACTGAAACAAACACGTTGCAGTTCCATTTGTCACCACTGGTGGTGCTGAAGTTCCCTTCTGTGCCTTATATAAATAGATTTAAAGTTTCAACATGACTGATGTGGGTGGGGAGGTCCAGTGGTCTCTTGGGTCATTGTCTGTCCCAGTTATATGAAGACAGTTTCTCCGTCGTCCTTTTGATGCTCTTCAATGGTGGTGAAGACCTGGGCCTTACGACAAAATCTCTTTCAAATGGACTATAAAGATAATGTTGGATGTGAATTTTCATGGTGAGCTGAGGAAGGCAGACGGGCGCAATATTAATTTTAGAAAAGGTCAAACTAAGTTTTTAAAATGGGGGTCAAGCATAATTTGTAAATGCTACATATGGTATATACATAAATATACTTCATGTGATTCATGTGTCTCTGCAGTCCATCCGGGAGGTGACGGGTTACGTGTTGGTGGCACTGAACCAGTTTGACTATCTTCCCCTGGAGAACCTGCGGATCATCCGCGGAACCAAACTGTACGAGGGCCGTTACGCACTGGCCATCTTCCTCAACTACAGGAGAGATGGAAACTACGGCCTGAAACAGCTCGGCCTCAAGAACCTGACAGGTATCTCTGTCTGTCTGTCTGTCTGTCTGTCTTCCCAGCGGGTTCCCATCATGTCAGACTGGGTTCAGAGCAGACTGGATTCAGTGCAGACAGGATTCAGTGCAGACAGGATTCAGTGCAGACAGGATTCAGAGCAGACTGGATTCAGAGCAGACTGGATTCAGAGCAGACTGGATTCAGTGCAGACAGGATTCAGTGCAGACAGGATTCAGTGCAGACAGGATTCAGAGCAGACTGGATTCAGAGCAGACTGGATTCAGAGCAGACTGGATTCAGAGCAGACTGGATTCAGTGCAGACAGGATTCAGTGCAGACAGGATTCAGAGCAGACTGGATTCAGAGCAGACTGGATTTAGGGCAGACTGGATTCAGAGCAGACTGGATTCAGAGCAGACTGGATTCAGTGCAGACAGGACTGTTAGTTTTGTTTTTATTGTTGAATGTTAGCCAATGTTCTTAGAATGTTTTCTGTTAGCTGGGATAGCTGTAAAATATTAGACATTTAGCGCAGAAGTTGCCTGGACTATTTGTTTGTTTAATCTACTGTAGGAATTATTATATTGGGTATGTTGTGTCTTTCTAATTTTCCCCAAAAAATGACATGAGGATCAGGAAAGAAAGGCAGAAGTTTTTGGTCAAAGTATATCCTGTGTTCCTCACTGTCTATAATTCAGTCTATGAAGCCGTTTTCACTCGCATAATAAATTATGACATTTACTCCAGATATAAATAATAAAGAGAAACCTAGATGAGAACTCTTCTGTTCTGTTTAATTAGTTCTTCCAGTTTCCTCATATCAGCTGTATCAGCTATTCTTTGGAGAATTCAGAGGTCTGACCACACACAGCAGGTCTCAGTGTGGACCCTGCAAAGCAATTAGCCTGGAACTTTTGATGCATACAGATTAGAGCTGATATCAGATCAACTGATCCAGAATAATGTTGATGAGGCTTCTAAGAAATTTAGAACTTACAAATTAATTGCATGTTTTTTTCCTCTCATGTAAATAAGAAAACAGATGAAAGAAGCTTTTGGAAACATCAGCACTTATCGGACTGTAGAAAACATAAGTAGAAGAAATGTTTTATTCTTAATTTAATTGGTTTGTACAATTAGTTAAATACATTTTTGCTTAATACAGATGTTCTGTTTTTAGACCTAACTAGACAAAATCTGAATTTTTAGAAACAGTGAAAACTAAAATGTATTTTGTTCACTTTATTTTTGGCCTGTGCAATTTTTGTTTGTACAATAATGGCAAGACAGAAAAATAACTGTGAGAGCGATAACTGCGATAAATAATGAAATGTGATCAGGAAATTTTATAATTCAGATTTCATCCAGATTGAAAAGAAGGAAGCAACGTAAATAAATAAAAAGAACTGCACAGTGTGAAAGGTGTGTATTTACTGAAGTGTTTTAATATTCCTAACAGATTGTCTTGAATCCGTTTAAATCTTGTAGGGATGTAAATGATATTTCCCACTTTAATGACGTTTAGAAACATGCACATTTGCAGTTGTTGTCTGTTTGAAACAGAGCCAAGAACAAGTTGTTTCTCTCCCATCTGTTGACTGAGTGTGTGAGTGTGTGTGTACACAACAGAGGCATTACTTTACCTGTGCCAGAGTTGCTGCCATGACCTACAAGTGTTATGGGTGGTTGCCAGGGTGTTGCTAAGGTTTTTGCACGTTACTACGGTGTTCTCTAGGTTTTTAGGTTTAGGCCCTGTTATTTTCGATATTACAGATTCTTGCTCATTTCAAATCTCCATCTCTCAATCTGACTTCTCATCTAAATGCTTAATCATGTGATCACGTTTAGTGCTTGACTGAATGCATAGACTGTCACACACTTCCACACAGCTCTGAAGTTTAAAGGGACAGCTTCCCCAAAAATGTTTTCTTGATCATTACATATGTGTTGTGTTTTTTAATGTAGCTCTGTATTGTGTGGCCAGCAGTCGGGTGCATACAGGAACCCTGCATGCCAAAGTACAAGAACTCATTTTCACCACGAAACAAACACTGTTCATTCTTTTGAGATGAACACCTGATCATTGTTGCCCCAGGTGATGCCGGCAGGTACACAGATGGTCTGTTGTTAAGAATTTTTTTTTTTCACTGCACTAGCCCTGTTTACAGATCAATGATGAGAGAATGAATTGTTTAAATGGTCGTATGGGCAGCTAGACTTTTTCTAAAGACCTTGTACTGTATACAGTTGATTTTGCGAAGAAACATAATTTTTTTAAAAAGCCTTGAAAACAGGTATTGTGTGTGTTCAACAAAGATCTACACAACCCAAGCTTCATTTTATTCTGTATTATCAGAGCACCACAGGCCTCTGTGAGCAGGTTCAGTAACCACAGCTGATCTCTGTGGTTGGTGTGCTAACAGTTTGACATGTACAGAAGGAGCTGCAGTTAATATTCAGTCTTTTAATAGACTCTTGATCTGAGCATGAAGTTCCTGCCAGTCCCTGAATCAATACAGCTGAAACATCCACTGACATTATCCTGAGACAAGAGTATGAACAGCGACAGTTATCTGGCACCAAGGGAGTGTCTGAAATCATTTGACTTCAAAAGTTTCAGGAATATTTCAAAAGAGGAGAGAGAGATGTGTGGGTGGGTATGTGGCGGGGTGGATGGATGGGTTTGGGTGGGTGGATGGATGGATGGATGGATGGATGGATAGACAAAATGTTAATTTAATGTAATATTCTTTACATATTGTGTAACAGGCCTGTATCTGAGACTATATCATGCAATATTCATAATACAATTATAATGTAATTTCAAATAATTAAAAAACTCATCCTGGAAAGACCATTCAGAGGAAGTAAAAGTAATACAGAGAGGCTGAAATGAAAGGATGTGACTGAAACAAGCAGAATCTCTCTGAAACTTAGGAGCCTGAGAGAGAAACGGACCCATAAATAATAAACCCAGTATCATCTTTGTGCAGTGAGATTTTAAACTACACAGTATCTCACAGCTTCAAACCCAGCTTTACTTTTTCGAAATATTTCCCTGTGAAACCCAACTCCATGTCGGCAAACCTTATTTACTCTTATTTCATTTTTAATGTGGGTGTTTATAATTTATCAGACTGTTTGTGTTTCTTATTAGCACCTGTAAGGGAAAAATTAAAATATTAGGATGAAAAAAGAAGATTTTTGTGAGTTGTGATAAAGTTCAGTGGAACGGATCATAAAGGTGGTGTTTTAAAATGACAGATGTTATAGATGCTTTTATGTGCTTGTCTGATTCTAGATCAGCTGGAGTGGTGCTGTAGTAGGACATGGTTAGAGCTCATCAACCTCCAGGTTCTCTAGACAGTAATCATTGTTATTGGCTGTGCTGCTAGGCAGGCGGAGCATAAAGTCTGTGTTGTGAGTTGAGCAGACAGAGTTGGTGCTGTAGTCGGTCAAGTGTGTCAAGCTCTGTGTAGGTTCTGATCTTCACAGTGTGTGATGTGGAGCCCTTCTCATGGTGACGTCTCATATTGTGTCTCCAGTAAGCTCTCAGCTCTCTCTCATGAGACCTGCTGTTGTTTGTGATTTGTGTGTGTTATCACCAGCAGCTCAGCTCTCCTCCCTGTGTGTCTGAATAAAGAGACGAGCGGCTGAATGATGGAGAGCAGCAGCCATCGAGTGCTGTGATCCTGATGATACTCAGAGGAGAAACAGTGTTGAGAACAGACTGTCTCATGGACTCCCTCAGAGCTGTTGCTTTTCTTAAAATTAAAACACTACAACCAGAAACTTGACTTATAATCAGGGAAGGGAAGACAGTATCATAATTCAATGTGATGAAGCAATATATTTGCACTACAACTAATTTTTTGTCTTATGAGACATTTCAGATAATACAGAAATGTTCTTTCGATATTTTAAAAATGATGCTATATTTTTGTATATGTGCGGTACATATGAGTATAGACAGAAGAAACAAGAGTTAAATGTGTTTTCTAATAGTTTTACCTTAAAAACATTTGAATTTATTATTATATTTTCCTCACACATAAACTAATTGTGTCAGACTGAAAGGAAACAATGTGAGATACACCTTTTATTATATCCAACATTTTTATAGATGCTGCAAACAATTTGTACTTTGAGTTAAAGAGCGATATTTTCCTGCTTGTCTTGATTTAGAAACATGAATTGATTTTGGCACAGTTGCACAATGATTTAACTTGTTATTTATAGAATTTATGCTTTTGTATTGCTCAAAATATTGACAAAAATATAAATAAATAAAATAAAAAACATTGTCAATTTTATCATTTTATATAGAGCCTGACAATTGATTTTAGAGCATTTCATAGCGTTTAATGTCTTCAAAATACAGAATATATAAATTGATAGATATTTTGATGGACTATTTTCTTATTGCTTACATTTAATTTAACTTTAAAGACAATCACTCTCATTTAAATACAGATTTGTGACACCTCTTGTCGTTAAGAATCGTGTGTGAAGGATTTATGAAATAAAAGTTAATAATGGGAAGTGTTTCTCATACTGAGTCTGCAGCTGTGAATGTCAAACAGATTTCTTTTTTCTACAGATGTATTCACAGTCTTGACCTCTTCTCTACACGTTCTGCTCTCACTGTCTCACAAGTGTTGAAGGGAAATTTCATCTTTCACTCAAAGCAAGTGAAACGTTGTCGCAAAAGCGTTGCAACAGCGAATTTGCCAATTACATGTGTTGTGTTTTCTGTCTAAAACTGCATCTTATTCACTAAACCACCTTCAATCCAGTTTAACCAGGTACTAAATGTAATTTGATTTTTCCATCATTGTGTTATATTTCAAAATATGCCTATAAGATTATTAGCCAACACTGAAGCTATATATTTCTTCTCAAAGGTAGGGGAAGCAATTTCAGAGAGCAATAGCAAGCTAGCTTTAAAAAGCATAACTGCAAAGCATATGACTGGACTTGTGAATATTCAGTTTGTAATAAGAATAAACAGATTAACAGATGATCTTTAGTGGAGCTGAGGGGTCTTATAGTATGATGTAATCTGTTGTGTGGGTTTAGTATACGAACCGAGATGTTGTAGCAGAGCTGTCTGGCCACATAATTAATAAAGTTCCATTATAGTTCCTTATGAAGGGCAGTCTGGGTCATAATATTGCTTCATTAACCTTCCTATTTGTTTCTCTTCCAGATTTAAACTATGCTAACCCATCTTAATAAAGCAGCCCTGGTTTCATTTATCACAGAACTGTGCTGGTGTGACCCAGACAGTGTTGTGTCATCAGTCTGTGCTGTCTTGGAGCATGAATAGGGGATTTGAACAGCAGAAGATGTCAAGGTTCAAATAAAAGCACTTGATTAGAGCGCTGGAGTCTGTCCTGTTCTAAATCTAATCTGATGTTTGTTACAGGACAATAGGGGATGTATTTAAAAGTAATGCAGTGCCTGTCAGCTCTCCCCTGGGAATATATTTCATCCACACAACACATACGCTCCCAGTCTGTGCAGACACATTGATATGCTCATCTTTTATAAGCTGCTTAACTTTTATTAGGATTGAAGTGATTTTCATTCCTCAATCCTCTTCTGAAAAGAGAGATTATTTTCATTACACTTACTTGATAAATCGAGATATAAACTGGTTTTGTGTGGTGTTCAGAATACTGTGAATTCATAAGGTGACCTTAAATGTGGTGTTCTCACTTAACCGGAAATTGTTGTGGTTCCTAATTCAGATTGTGTTCATATTCGGACTGTTTCAGAAATCTTGAATGGAGGCGTGTATGTGGATCAGAACAAGTTCTTGTGTCACGCCGACACCATCCACTGGCATGACATCATCAAGAACCCCCGTTCAGAACTTCTGGTGGTTCCATCCAACAACAGTGGAAACACATGTGAGTAGATAATCTGACAATAATACAGAACTGAAACGTTACAGATACTCTGATTTTTACAACGTTTTTAGACAGACATCTAAAAACATCTAAAACCGATGACAGACATCTAAAAATGATGTTTTAGACCTAACCCTTTCCTGAATTCAGGAAAACATAGAGCCAAATTTAGGGCTATTTCTCATGTGTTGCCAGACACAAAGTTCGAAACCTCTTAAAGGTTTTAGTTCTACTGAAATGGGTAAAATTGCCACACTTCCTTATAATATTAAGAGTTCACTAACATTATAACATAAGTTCATGTGCGTTCACACGCTTGTTCTGAAATATTCATTTATGTACTGTATGTGTTAATGTACACCTAAATGTGAAAGAGCCTATGTCAAAGAGTTATAATCAGCAAGTGTTGCAAAATAACATTTTCAGGCCTTTCTTTAAAATGCAGCCCAGATCAGTTTGCAAGTGGATATGTGGACTTGTGAAGGAACAATGAAGGATTCTTTACTTGCAACTAAAGTGTCGCTTGTGTTTTGCAGGTAGAAGGTGTCACAGATCTTGTACTGGACGCTGTTGGGGCCCTCAGGAAGACCAATGCCAAAGCTGTGAGTTAAACCTCTTCATTTATCTGCTCTCTTGATTCAATTCATGTTGTTGCCGTGATGATGACAGCTGTAATTATCATAAAACTGTGACATAATAATCTGTGATGTATTGTTTTGTCAATCAGAACTACTGGGAGACACATTTTGCTTGAAATGGGAGAGTGTATTTTTGTGAAGGTCTTTGGGGAGAACTCTGTGATCTCCTCTGATACCCCCGTGACACAACCTGTGCTGATGTGCTCGTGAGTGGGTGACAGATACAAAAGGGTGGGAGGGAGATGTCAGGTTGAGCTTTCACTGTGTAATTAAGTTACACAGTTAAACAGAGTACAGCTCTATAGAGTGTCAGTTCTGAATGGAGGGTGGGAGAGTTGGCCTGACAAATAACAGATTTACGGGATTTTCTTTTGTCCTGGTGACTTATGACATATTTACATAAAAGTAAAGTTATACAAACTCTGCAACTTTGCAGAGTGGCTCACTTATACAAAAAATGTCTTTTGGTTACAGTAACTAAGACGGTATGTGCGGAACAGTGTGACGGGCGATGTTTTGGGCCGTACGTCAGTAACTGTTGTCACCGTGAGTGTGCGGGCGGCTGCTACGGACCCAAAGACACAGACTGCTTTGTGCGTTTTTCCTTGTTATATGTTTTTCAATACAATAATATGGTATTGATTCACATGTGAACTTACACGACTGGTGTTTGTTTTCAGGCTTGTACGAACTTTAACGACAGTGGAGCTTGTGTGACACAGTGTCCTCAACCGTTTGTCTACAACCCAACAACCTTCCAGCTCGAACACAATCCTGAAGCTAAATACACGTATGGAGCTTTCTGTGTCAGGAAATGCCCACGTGAGTCTCGTTAATCAGACTAAGGCACATAGTACACATACACACACACACACACACACTTCAGTAGCAGTTATCTGAACGTCTAGAACACACAAATCTCTGTGTGACAAAGAATGCTGTAGGTGATATGACTTTAAAATCCTCCAGATCATTAACATACAACAGTTGAAGGCTGTGCAGAATGGGGCTCAAAATACTGTTGTTGTTTTTTAAACGAAGAACTTTCTCCAGAAATCTCTGGTGTTTGTTGGCACAGATAACTTTGTAGTGGATCACAGTTCTTGCGTTCGTGCCTGTCCGAGCAACAAGATGGAGGTTGAGGAGAACAACATCAAGATGTGCATCCCCTGCACCGACATCTGTCCAAAGAGTAAGGAACAGGTTTCTAGATTTACCATATTCACCACATTTCTTTAACTGTGCACAAATAACCTCTAATGGTAACATGCTAGCAGATGTCTTGTAGCATACATATATGTGTTTGTTTGTGGTGTTCAGTGTGTGATGGTATTTTATAACATGTTTGTTTGTGTTTGTTTGGTGTTTAGTGTGTGATGGTATTTTATAACATGTTTGTTTGTGTTTGTTTGGTGTTCAGTGTGTGATGGTATTTTATAACATGTTTGTTTGTGTTTGTTTGGTGTTTAGTGTGTGATGGTATTTTATAACATGTTTGTTTGGAGTTCAGTGTGTGATGGTATTTTATAACATGTTTGTCTGTGTTTGTTTGGTGTTCAGTGTGTGATGGTATTTTATAACATGTTTGTTTGGAGTTCAGTGTGTGATGGTATTTTATAACATGTTTGTTTGTGTTTGTTTGGTGTTTAGTGTGATGGTATTTTATAACATGTTTGTTTGTGTTTGTTTGGTGTTCAGTGTGTGATGGTATTTTATAACATGTTTGTTTGTGTTTGTTTGGTGTTCAGTGTGTGATGGTATTTTATAACATGTTTGTTTGTGTTTGTTTGGTGTTTAGTGTGTGATGGTATTTTATAACATGTTTGTTTGTGTTTGTTTGGTGTTCAGTGTGTGATGGTATTTTATAACATGTTTGTTTGTGTTTGTTTGGTGTTCAGTGTGTGATGGTATTTTATAACATGTTTGTTTGGAGTTCAGTGTGTGATGGTATTTTATAACATGTTTGTTTGGAGTTCAGTGTGTGATGGTATTTTATAACATGTTTGTTTGGAGTTCAGTGTGTGATGGTATTTTATAACATGTTTGTTTGTGGTGTTCAGTGTGTGATGGTATTTTATAACATGTTTGTTTGTGTTTGTTTGGTGTTCAGTGTGTGATGGTATTTTATAACATGTTTGTCTGTGTTTGTTTGGTGTTCAGTGTGTGATGGTATTTTATAACATGTTTGTCTGTGTTTGTTTGGTGTTCAGTGTGTGATGGTATTTTATAACATGTTTGTTTGTGTTTGTTTGGTGTTTAGTGTGTGATGGTATTTTATAACATGTTTGTTTGTGTTTGTTTGGTGTTCAGTGTGTGATGGTATTTTATAACATGTTTGTTTGTGTTTGTTTGGTGTTCAGTGTGTGATGGTATTTTATAACATGTTTGTTTGGAGTTCAGTGTGTGATGGTATTTTATAACATGTTTGTTTGGAGTTCAGTGTGTGATGGTATTTTATAACATGTTTGTTTGGAGTTCAGTGTGTGATGGTATTTTATAACATGTTTGTTTGTGTTTGTTTGGTGTTCAGTGTGTGATGGTATTTTATAACATGTTTGTTTGTGTTTGTTTGGTGTTTAGTGTGTGAGTGTGTATGGTTTTTATAACATGTTTGTTTGTGTTTGTTTGGTGTTCAGTGTGTGATGGTATTTTATAACATGTTTGTTTGTGTTTGTTTGGTGTTCAGTGTGTGATGGTATTTTATAACATGTTTGTTTGTGTTTGTTTGGTGTTCAGTGTGTGATGGTATTTTATAACATGTTTGTTTGTGTTTGTTTGGTGTTTAGTGTGTGATGGTATTTTATAACATGTTTGTTTGTGTTTGTTTGGTGTTTAGTGTGTGATGGTATAGGTACCGGCAGTCTTCAATTGGCTCAAACTGTAGATTCAAGCAACATTGAGAAGTTTGTCAATTGCACCAAAATCAATGGCAACCTCATCTTCCTCATCACAGGCATCAAAGGGTGAGAAATGCTTAAAGTGTTTCAGGGTGACAGAATCCCAAAAGACATTTTGCTTCTCTTTGACCAGAGATTCGCTCTCAGAAACTGCTGTATGTGCAAATCAATTCCTCCTGCAGTGCCAGCAGGCAGAAAGGTTTTGATATATAGATATATAGACGTGCCCATGTCCACCGCATTTATAATGATCACTACTCCCCTGTAATTCAATACTTTTATACTTAATAAGGTTTTGCTTTTTTATGTTTGATAAAACAGGGACATGTATCATGGTATTGGGGCCCTGGACCCCGAACGACTAAATGTGTTTCGCACAGTCAGAGAGATCACAGGTAAGACAGACATAAATCTTAAATAAAGTCTTTTGACGTGTAATAGGTTTTGTTCTTGTGTTTACAAGCATTTATTTGCTATGTCGTATAAGTTAGAAAAGAATGAGCAGTTAGTCATGCTAGAAGGATTGTATTATGTTAAAGTCCTGCATGTGGATGGATCAGAAATGGTAGTTAATGAAACAATGATAATTTTGGCAATAAGAAAATCACTGTTGTTCTCAAAAAAATCGATCATAATCACACCTAATGGTACTGAAACACTTTTTAAAGAATATTGCATTTCTTCATATTTTGTCTGCTGTATTAGCAGTAAACTGTATTAGCTACTGACATAGTTTTTACAGTAACTGAGTTTACTTAACAGATTTTGATGGATAATAGTTAACTTAGACATTAACTGATAAATAGTAGGTGTTTTAGTCCTGTTTGTTCATTTGGTAACATGTACTATTAAAGTTCCATATGTTAACAATAGTTAATATGCATTAGGTAACATGAACTAAAAATGAACAGTATATTTACAGCATTTATTAATCTTTGGTAATGTTAGTTAACACAAGTGAAATTTTTTGTGTTAGTTCATTGAACACTGACTGTTAATGGACAGCACTTTTGATTTAAAAAGTGTACGAATAAATGTTAAAATGAACATGTTATTATTGTTCATTACTAGTTCATGTTAACTAATGTAGTTAACTAATGTTAACAAACTGACCCTAACTGGTAAGTGTTACCCTTAATTCCTTCCAAAGGTTACTTGAACATTCAGTCCTGGCCTGAAAACATGACCAATCTTGGTGTCTTTTCCAACCTTGTCACTATAGGAGGAAGAACTCTGTACAGGTAAAAAATCTTGTTTGCCTTTTAATATATGTGTGCAGGATCTAATTTATCAGCAAGTACATGAAATAATTCTCTCTGTTTGCATCATATTTATTTCATGATGAATATCATGGTGCTGATTTCGTGCTTTTTGCAGTATGTGTGTATCCTGAGATTGTAACCCGTGTTCTTGCTCTAATTAGTTCTATATCTTTGTGTAGTTGAGATACAAGGGCAGTTCTGAAAGATTGTTCATTTTGGTTTAGACTGCATAATCACATCAAATGAAGCAGAAAGCAACACACTGTACTGTGATGCTGATTATGGTAATACATTTTAATCAGGGAATGTGTCCCTTTCAAATGAATTCTTTAAATACACTGAAGATGAATAATGAGTTAATTCAATCTTGTTTTAAGCTCTTTATTATTTTTAACCGTATATCACATTTAAGAAATACAACTGCAGGCCAGTCATTATAACAAAGAAAAGGTACTATTTGACGCTCCTTATATTTCTGTGTACATAAATTTTTTGTTTTGAGAAACATTAAATTCATTTTTAGACATTATTTCTGTTGATAGAATAAAAGTTCTTTTGGGCTGCTTTTTATTATATTTCATAAATATGAACATATTACATTTGGTCATGGCACAGCTTTGTGATTAAAACCTAGAGCTTGTAAATTTTAAGGTTGTAGATTCGAGCTTTGCAAATCTTAGCTGTCTGTGAATGATCACTATTAAGCATGCTCTCAGGTAAGTCTAGTGGGTATTGCTATCACTGGAAGCAGATTTGGATTAAAGGTTACATTAAATGTTACTGTAGCTCAATAGGGAGAGCATAGCGCTAGCCCCAGGGTCATGGGTTCGAATTCCAGGAATGCATATTTGTGCATTTATGTGTGTCCACTGGTATCACTTTGGATAACTGGATGTTTGGATAAAGGTGTCTCGCATAAATATAAAAAAATTAAGTGTTATAAAAATGTGACTTTGTTTTCTCAGTGGCATTTCTCTACTGATCCTGAAACAGCGCTGGATCTCCTCACTGCAGTTTCAGTCTCTGAAGGAAATCAGCGCAGGAAACGTTTACATCACCAACAACAGTCAGCTGTGCTTCTACAACACAGTGAACTGGACCGGGCTGTTCCGAACCAGCGGCCAGAGAGTTCTGATCAAAAACAACAGAGACTCCAGAGCGTGCAGTGAGTAGCTCTCCTCTACATGATACTGTCCAGTGAGTGCTGCTTATATGTGTCTTTTTGAGTCTTCCTCAGCTAACAGGGACCATTGGCTAACATTAACCAAAACATTATCAAAAAGGTTATAAAACATTTCAGAATTAAAAGAAATGTTTCTTTTATGAAAGAAATGAAAAGAAAGAAAAGAATGTTTGAATAACTTATTTTAACCAAGCAATAACATTAACACAATGTCTAAAAAACTGGATGTTTTAAACAGTTTTAAGGTTTTTGTTACTTAATGAAAATGGAAATGTTATTACAACCTAAAATAGTTAGGTGGGACAAAAAATAAATTTGTCTAGCCTATTTATTTATGTTTTCATCAATGTAAATTTAATTATTCAGTAAAATAAGAAGGACAATATTGTACAAAACATAAAAATAGTCCTTAAAATTGACTTAGTGGAAAATATGATTTTCATAAAATAATTATGATCCAGTCGTGCCTCTGACAGCTTTCATTCAATTCACTCATAATGTTAATGTCTAACTGAACTGTAAAATGGTCAGACTGTCATGAAGCTCTGATAACAGTCTAACAGGCCTACCAGTTGTTGAATTTCAATATACTCTACCTTTTTACTTGACAATCTATTATGTAAGATAAGATTTCCCCTGAGTCGTTGAGAGTGCAGACGTATTTGTGACAGGCTGATGTTTACAGCTGGAGAATGTGACACTTCCCACAGCGCCACGCTGCCAGGCTGTGTTTGATATAATTAGGGGGTAATAAGTTTGTGGTGTGTGGAATCGATGAGGCTGTTAGCTCATTCATTCTCTGGCCTCTGTTTCACACTGCTGATCGCTGTGGATTGATGTTTCTGGATTGTTCAGCAGCCTGAACAGACAGCCGGTGTGTTTGGCTGCTGTTTGATTGTGTCTGTATCTAATGCAATGATTAAATGATATGGTGCTATACCTGTATTCAGATAGAAGTGGGGGTGGGCGGGGCTTAAATCAAAATGTAAACGTTAAATTGATGCGCTGAATGTTGATGAAGTTGATGTAAACGGACTATAAACACACACCTTTAACTGTAATTTCTGTATTAATGCTACATATTAATGCTACAAGTTATCTTGTAGCTCAGTGGTAGAGCATTGTGTTAGGAGTGCAAGAGATTGTGGGTTCGATTCCCAGGGAGTACATGTTCTAAGAAAATGTATAACTTCAATGCACTATAAGTCGCTTTGGATAAAAGCATCTGCCAAATGCATAAATGTAAATGTACATACGTTATGATAATGTTATAATAAATTATTTGGCAGAAAAACTACAATTCCAAAACTTGTTATTGATAATAAATTGAACCGCTTATTGAACAACTGTGTCTTTTATTATGCGACTGCTGTTGCTGTTTTAGGTCCTGTATTCAGAAAACCTTTCACTGTGATGTTGAAACCTCTCATTGCTTATTGTTTTAATAAGTAGTGTAACTTACAGGCATATAGTGTGGACTGTGTGTTTTGGTTTGTGTGCAAACACTCTGTGTCTGTGTCTGTGTGGTTTTTGGATATATACACACTGTCTTTTTTTGGCTGTGTGTGTGTCTCACAGCCAAGCACAGGATGGTGTGTGACCCGCTATGTTCAGAAGCGGGATGCTGGGGTCCCGGTCCAGATCAGTGTCTCTCATGTAAATACTTCAGCCGAGGCAGAACCTGTGTCAGGTCCTGTAACCTGTATGATGGGTGAGTACAGGAGAGATGGAACAGGCTTGAATTTTAGATGTTTCCAACATTATTATAATATGTATCAAAACTATGCAATACACAAACAGAAAAATGAGAGGTATGCAATGACCAAACCCATGTTAAGCAAATCAAAATCAATCTTATATTTTACCCTTGTTTTTTAACAGCTTAAATGTTAGCTTCTTTGTAGCATTTTTGCCTCAGTTTCAGTTCTGAACAATCGACTTTCTCTCAAACTTCATGACTTGCAGGTGAATATTAATGGATACATTGTTATTCTGGCATACAGTGTTCCTTGCATCATTGCATCATGTCTGTATTTCATGTTGGCCGGAGGATGATGGTTTATAGTTCTCATTTACAGTTCTGATGGGCATATCACTAAACTGCTGTGTATAGCCTCAGTTACTGCAGTTTTTTATATAGAACATCCATCATGTAGTGCACCGTTATCTCCAGTCTCTTTGTAAACACAATCATGGACAAACATCTGCCTTGGGGATGTAAGAGAACTGAGAGGGATGAATTTCATCTAAAAGTTACGAGTCTGAAGCCACAAGGCGACACTGCGACTTGCCGGTGATATTGAACTGGCCAAAATCCAGCGAATTGTTCTTTGGTCTGTTTCAAGCAGACTCAAAACACGCCGCCATCTGTATATGACAACAAGGAAACACTCGTCTGACAACAAATTTACATTCTGTAGCTCCCAGCAGACTGTAGAGGAGCTCTTTGGTTGGCGCTGCTTTTCTGGTGTAGTCATTAAAGAGAGGAACCTCCCAACTCTCATCAACATCTGAATAGGATTCTCTGTGGCACAAAAATGTAATTTAGTTTCTAACAATAAGCAGGTGTGGGGGTGTGTCCAGGATTTAGAGAATGAACAAGAGTCTCATTAAGGGTCAATCAACGGGGCTTTAAAACACTTGCTATTGTATTAAGGCTGTCGATGGGGCAGGGCCAGAAATCTCAGTTACTGTCAAGAGTTTTCTACCTGAGAGCCGCTGTATATTTATGTGCTTAAGTTTCATTTACTCCAATGAATGTGTTTAATTTCTTATGCTGTGAGTTTCCAGAATAGTGCCCAAATATATATTAAATAAATATAATTGAATACATTTAAATAAATATATGGCCAAATAAAATAAGGCGTGGTGTTCTCGCATTGAGAAACGTCCTAGTATAGGTGAGGGAGTGATGAATGGGTGTGATCCAGGTATGGGGTGGAGTCCCGGTGGCCACTCGCACCTCTGCTGATCTGTGAGACAAAAGGGGCGGCGGCTTTCTTTAGCAATCCCCAAATGACAGTGTTTGTGAAACTCAATTAATCCCACTAGGTAGTTAATGAAAGGGCAAACATAAAGGGTCTGACAGGTTCTTTGATATTTACAAGATTTATTTACAAGATGCCAAAGAATCCAGTGCTCAGAATCTTCTGAAACACAGGCTGAGGGGAATGAACTGAGGCAGGGTCGTATCTTCCTCAGTCTGAACCACCATCTGCTGAGACAGAATAAAAAACAGAACTGTTTGTTCTTTCCTCTCAGACCAGTGCAGAGAAAGATTTCTTCCAATTAAAATATCATTATTTTTTCATGGTTCTTACTCAGCCGACTGGCATTTTAGCCGAGTTCTCTGCAGTGTGTGAAGACTGTCTGTGGTTCAGTTGGCCGCTAGTTTGTAAGACGGGAGAAAACTATGAGTAGAAGCAAAACTAGTAGAGCACTACTGAACAGAATGTAAATATACTTCTGCTATTTAACAGTCTTTCATCACATCATTTTCCTCGTTTTCGTGTGTGTCATGCTAATGAAAACCTTTTCCGGGTGTGTTTTAGGGATGTTCGAGAGTTTGCCAACGGCTCAGTGTGTGTGGAGTGTGACAGCCAGTGTGAAAAGTCTGAGGATAAAACTCTGACCTGCCGTGGCCCTGTAAGTAAAACAATCTTCACCTTCAGACTATGTGATGAGTGACATCATTAATCATTGCGATGTTCATCAGTCATTTTTGCTTGTGAAACTAAATAAAGTGCGATGATTTAAAACCTGAAATGGTTTGAACAGAGCTGTCAGTGTGTTATGATAACCTGCCCGTCCATATCAATTCCCAAACTTCATGAAGAACAGCAGAGCTGTTGGAGAATGTGAGAACTTGCTCAAGCATGTGAAACCTGTTTCTGAACGCTCACTTACATCAAATATGTATAAATTTGCTTGCGTTCTTCACCATGTGAAATGTGAATTAAGTTTGAATTTAGCAACAGTGTGAAGGTATGAGAGACACTTATAAAAACTGAGAAGTATGTGTGTTATGTAATTTATATGTATTATGTATTACTGGTGTTTGGACTTCATAGCAAAAGACTATAAGAAAAATCTTGAGTTTTGAAGATATTTACCATAGATGATTCTTGTTATCGTGATATGAGTGATAAAAAGTGCTCTCACGTTGCCTCTTCATATACGTCTATCTAAATGGCCTTTATCAATGTGTCACCCCCCATGGCTCTTTCTGCACATGCTGTAGGGTCCAGACCACTGTGTGAGGTGTTTGCATCTGAAAGACGGGCCCAATTGTGTGCAGAAGTGCCCAGATGGTCTACAGGGAGCAAACAGCTTCATCTTCAAATATGCTGAGACCAACAATGAGTGTCACCCCTGCCACCCAAACTGCACTCAGGGGTAAGAGTGTGCGTGTGTCCATTTCTTTGGTTCTTTCCTGGAGGACAGAAGGCAGTTAAGAAGCACTGCTCTGGTCTCTCGTTCAGTGCAAATCTCATCAATCTGTTTTATTTGTTCAAACAGCACAATTTACATGTCAGGAGCTGGATTTGATCTGGATCATGATTTGTGTTCAGTTCCTTGTTCCTGCAATGTCACTTCTGTTAGATCTGAGAGACATCACACTGCTCATGGTCACATCATAGACTTCCACTCAGTCTGAACCTCTGCTTTCTGCTGCTCTGTCCTGGCTTTCAAATCAAAGCTCTTGAGATGCTCCAGGACACCATAACAAAGCTTCAGATCCCTTCTTCTTCTGACAGTTGTTGCCTCTGGTTACTGTCAGTAACGTTCTTCAAAACTCTTGTCTCTGTGATTCCAGCCACCACAGCGAGAATGTTTCAGCATCCTTTATTTCTACATGTGGAACTTTGAGCTGATATGAGACACACAGATTAAGTTATTTTCTTTACCAGCTTCATGTATTATTTAGATGATGTTTTTTGTTGTGTTTACCTGTTCTGCAGGTGTACTGGACCCCGGATCCAAGATTGCATTGGGGTGGTGGACAGGTAAGAGCCTTTAATCATGTTTTAATCATTGTTGCATATCAGTTGTGATTGCAGGTCCTACATTTAATAGTTTTTAGATTCAATATCTTGTTTCATCACAAATATCTTCTTTCGTTTGCCTCTTAATAAATCACTCTCTAATTTCAGGCAGAATTAATGAATCAAACCGTTTTTACTTCCAACAGAATATGTTTCTTGATAACTTGATAACATTTTCATCTCTTCATAAGACATTTATTTTGCTTCTATTTCGCTGCAGGACTCCTTTGATTGCGGCCGCTGTGATTGGTGGATTGTTCGTGGCCGTGATTGTGGCACTGGGATTTGCCGTTTTCTTCCGCCGCCAGAGCATCAAGAAGAAAAGAGCTTTACGACGTTTTCTAGAGACAGAGGTAAAAATTGGCCAACTTTTAAAACCGTTTGGAGGTGGTGCATCATTTTATAAACACTTTTATAAAGCCTGGCCACTGAAATTGTGTGTTGTTGCATTTATGAGTCTGAAGGGCTATAGCCAGACTCAGTTTTCTGTTTAAAAGTGTGTCGCTCAGAGGGAGTAAACCTCAAACAGAATAACAGATGCCATTTTAAGATGCTTAAATGGAAACTTATGAAGGTGCTTTTGCAACGTGTGTGTGTTTTATATAAATTTTAAGTCAATATCTTGGAAAGTGAGAGAATATAAAGCCAACAGATTGACTTATTCTTCTGCAAACTTTTGTTGCCTGTTTATTGCATGTCCAAGAGAATCCAACAGAATGACTTTTTCTTAAAAAAACGGAACCCAAGATAATATCACTGGGAAGTCTTGCTTCAAAAAACAGTAAATAAATAATACAGAAATTAGATCTATATATAACAACCTTGACAAATGAAAATAATAATGGTATTTTTATGAGCACTTTATCATCAAAGTAACATAATGTGATAAAAGAGGAGGAAAAAGTTGAGCTAATATCCAGCTAAAACATGGCAAAAACATGAACACAATAAAAAAAAAAGTGTCTGTTAACAGACAGAAACGGAGCAAAAATATTGTGAAAGAAGATTCATTTTTAATCAAGATTTAGCATAAAAATTGGGTGAGATGTTGCAGAGACACGATAGAAGTGAATTCTAGAGTTTAGGAGGCAAAACTCTGAAAACTCTTCCACACTTGTTGAAATGTAAAGACAGAAGGCTGGACTCTCAGGACGGGAGTGTATGTGAATGCAGTAGCTCACATGAATAATGAGGCCATGAAGAACCTTGAAGGTTAAGAGAAGTATATACGGAAAAATATGGGATGAGATGGAATATGTGAGAACTCTGGAATCTGAATTTTCTATTTATTTAATGTTTATTTTCAAAATATAGTAATCTGGTAATGTTTTCAGTAGAAATAAGAGGTCATGATGTGATCTTATGAAGACTGGACTAGATCTTTAGGGGCAGAACTGGGTCAACAGCCATAATAAAATATTTCAACAGATCTTGACTAACCCACACTCTCTCACCCAACAAACCAAAACAATCTCAGATGAGACCATTGTGCACACTGTTTAGGGGATTTGGCAGAGCATTGTGTTAGCAGTGCAACGATGTGTGTTCAATTCCCAGGAAACACACATACTAGTGAAATGTATATTTTTAAATGCACTGGATGAACGCCTAATCTGCCTAATTCATAAAAGCAAATGTAGGTCTTTCAGATTAGAAACAATGCTGTGACAGTACAGAGAAAATGAGGATCAGGTTGGACATGGTAAGTTAAATTAACTTACAGTAACTTACAATAACAGTATTGAATTTGTTTCTGTGCCGTTGAAGCAGTTGGTGGAGCCATTGACTCCCAGCGGTACGGCACCCAATCAGACTCAGCTGAGAATCCTGAAGGAAACTGAACTCAAAAGGGTGAAGATTCTGGGAACTGGAGCGTTCGGCACCGTCTACAAGGTGACACTTCTGCTGTATCATGTGTTAGTCTGTCTGCTTGTATTGGTTGGTTTTATGATTTTGTGTGTTATTGAATGTTTCTGACCTTTTCTTCATAAGGGAATCTGGGTTCCAGAAGGAGAAACTGTGAAGATCCCAGTGGCCATAAAGATACTGAATGAAAGCACAGGACCCAAAGCCAATGTGGAGTTTATGGATGTGAGTGAATATATATTAGACTCATATTGTGGATTATAAACAGAGAAATCTAAAGTGTAGCATGGTAATATGTTAAACAAAGCTGAAAAAACTAGACTCTATTAGCTTATTGGTAGCAGATCATAATAACATTATACAGCATATTTGTAAACGAGTTCCCAGGGGCCCGGGCATACGTACAACTTGTGGGCGTTTTGAAAATCTGCAGCTTATGTTTTTTTTTTGGTCTTGCATTTGACCTCTGCTGTCTTATTTAATGTTTTTTATGACACAACTAGTCAGGTGTTCTTGTGTTTCACTCTTTGCCCTGTAGGAGGCGCTGATCATGGCCAGCATGGAGCATCCTCATCTGGTGCGTCTGTTGGGGGTCTGCCTGAGTCCCACAATTCAGCTGGTCACTCAGCTCATGCCCCACGGCTGCCTGCTGGACTATGTACATGAACATCAGGAGAACATCGGCTCCCAGCTTCTGCTCAACTGGTGCGTGCAGATCGCCAAGGTAAGTAAGAGCCTCTATGAAGTGCGTTTTTATTGCTGCACATTTTCCACCAAACCTGTATTTACATGCTGGATGTGAACACAGCACCTGCACCTGCAGGCTAATGAACCAACAACTCGACTGGGTTCCACAACAGTGTTTCATTCAAAACTTGTGTTCTCTTTATTTTGCTTTTAAAAATGGTGAAAAAAACACTTTATCCTGTTTTACTGGATTTTACTAGTCGTTAACGTTTTATATTTGGCAAGCACCTGGCTGTTAACCACACGTTTAGATGTAGATAACTGAGCGTTCTCAGCAAGGAATTGTTACTTAAACCCTTTAAAGATAATTAACCACTCACTCAGAGCTCATGCAGTTATCTTATCATTCATCACCTGCATAGAACAGATAAAATCCACTACTTCCCAATCAAGAACCACAATCACTGATCAGCAGAGGATAGCTCTTAGCAGCGTGGAATCTCACACAGAACCTTAAGGTTGAATCTGGGCTTGATATCTCACCCGCTGTGGTCTTCAGGATATTAATCCACTCATTCGCCCATTAGATAACCCTGCTGTGTTCACCCAATGGCCTGTGATTCTCGGCTGTTTCGTTTAGATCTGACTTGTGCTCCTATCATACAGATCCTGCATATGGTGCAGGGGTATGCTCTCCTTCCACTGTGTTTTCAGAGGAACTATGGACTTCTGATTCAATTTGCAGACCCGTTTCTCTCTCACGTCCTGACTGCGAACATGACAGTTAGGATGCAATGAGAGTTAGATACCAGTGAGAGAGGAGAAAGATTTTGGCACCTGCAGTGTTTTGGATCATCTCTGATATTTGTATTGGACCGCTGCTTTTTGTCTTCACTCACTTGATCAGTCATTGTATTGCATGTAATATTTACGGCAAAAATTTGAAGATGCATACTCACAGGCAAATGTAATTTTCTGTTTTGCATCTTTTATTCTGCCAGAATTAATTACATAGTTTAACGCAGGGGTTCTGAAAAACATTTCTAAACGTACACTAGTTAAAAAAAAATTAGAAAACTTTCAGCCAGTGCATTATGGGTAAAAGACAGTTATGATTTTGTTTCTGACATCATCATCTAATCTTGTCCTTGTTTTCTCTCTCCCTGTGGGTAAAATTGTGCACATTTTGAGGACAACTTGGCATCAGATGTGATATCTTCTTTCAGACAATATGTGACATTTTAATAATTTCCAGCAAATCTTTGCCAGCAGATAGCAGTGAGAATTGGTAACGTATTAGAACAAAGCTACTTTTCATGTGGGCTCCTACTGATAGATCAGATGATGAAAGCTTTATCTAATCACTGTGAATTCTTCTAATCTGTCCACCACATTGTCAGTGCTCATATAAATGCAGTAGTTACAGAAATAATTTGCAGATGTGTACAGTGACTGAGTCTCTACAGGTTTAAGCCTCAGACATTATAGCTCAGATAACTTTCTCTTAGAAGAGTCTGATGAGAATTGGCTTTATTTCTGAGTTTTTATTGACTTTTAAATGTATATTTTGGTGTTTTGGCAATCTGAGTTAAAATTGTTCTTAATCTTAGAAGTCTGATTGGATGATTCAGTTCAGGATGGCTGACTGAGGACAGAGCTGAGCTGATTCAGACAGCATCAGTTCCTCTCCAGCTGAAGGACTTTTCAGTCATTTACTGATGTTTGCTTTTGAAGATGTATGATCACAGCAAGAACTCCAGTGTTGATGTAACACTCAGATTTACATGCAGAGATTTTACATTCAGTGTCATACGCGTCTCGGTTTGAGCCAAGCATGCTTGTTTCTGTTAAATTAAATGATATGATTTTATGTGTTAAAGTGTGTGATGGTAATTTTTCAAGCATCACCATAACAGCCTTTAAAAAACACACAGTGGCAAGCTCAGCTTTGCAATTTGATAAATAATAAACGATGTTTACGCAAACTAGTTTCAAAGTTGCAGCAGTTTAAGCCGCATCATTAAGGACATTAAAAATGTTCTTTTCCTTTAAAACCGTTTCTGAACGCAGTGCTTTTCTTCAGTGTGCAGCTCTTCTGAATGTTTTCTGCAGTCTATATTCTGAAACATGCATGTCGTTCTGCATCTATTTCTGTGCATTAGTCAGCACACTGTCCCCTTCAATAACTCGCATTTCTGTCATCTTTCCAGGAAAGATACTGTTGGCTTGTTAATGCCAAGAGCTACGCCTCCATTGTTGCACTGAAATAACCAAGATGCAGGACCAAACAACCAGAGTGCAAAACAATACTTCATAGATCACAAGCCAAATTTATTAAGACATTACATAACAGCCATACAGCCTGCAAAATGTTGTTTAGATATTTGTTTTGAAGTAGTACACACAGCTGTCCGCACACCCAGCTAACATGGAACATTCGCAGAACATTGGCTAATGTTTCTTGAAAGTTCTCTGAAAGTTTGAAAAAATGGTTTTACAATAACTTTAGCAAAACTTTTTTTAACATTGTCATATATTAAAAACTTTACTCCTATGTAGTTAGTAAAATGTTTTAAAAACATTACAGAATTAAAGACAAGCTTGAATAACATTCCTATAACCAAGCAATAACATTAATACAACATCTAATAAACCGGACATTCATAGAACTTTCAAAATAACATTTTTAATGTTACTTAAAGGAATTGTTACCGAAAGGTTCATAAAACCTAAAATTGTTCGCTGGGCACATGCACAGACTATGTAAACATGTTAATATTTATTCTGTATGAATGCCAGTGTAGTGCATTGCATTATGGGATACAGTATACAACACAGCTTGCTCTCCATGTATTAGGTCATCCTGATATGTGATGTACGCAAACAATGTTCAAGCTATGCATAGCATACATAGTATATATAGTTCACTGCATACTACTGATAAGTTAGAACAGTATGTCATCACAAACATAGCCCTGGTGCAAAACGTGTAGTTACATCGAAATCAAACGTGTCAGGATCAAAGAGTTTGGGAAAACATTTAATAACCCCTTGCCCTGCCTTAACATTTCCTGCACATCTCCGTCCTAACAGCATTGCCCTTCTGCACCCCTGCGCATCTCTCAGCATTTGTGTTTTGATGTGTTCTTTTATTCGAACACTCTTGCAGCTTTCTCTCTCCGATTTTAATAAAGCCTTCACGCTCGTGTGCGTGCAGGGTTTGTGTTTCCCATGCCCGGGGTTACAGACTGTTGTTACGCTCTCTTCTCATCCAGAGAAACTTTAACCTTGAGTAAAAACAAGAGATCAGAGGTTAGGGCTGCTACTTGGGTGATCTTGCCTGTTTAGATGCACCCCACGCCAACGCCTGCCAACTAACAATTTTAGGTTGTAAGAATGTTTCCATAACATTTTCATTAAAGGTTTTTTTAGTCTTTGTATTAACATTATTGCTTGTTTATAGGGACATTATTCAAAAAAATGTTCTGTAATATTTGTTACAATAACACAACTTCCACTAACAACTTTAAGAATAAGTTTATGATATATAACATTAGAAAAGATCTAATAACATTACTGCAACATCTTGATAACTGAGGAAATTTTTAGAGAACATTAGCCAATGTTTTAAGAATGCTCACTGCTAACGTAAGGAGCTTTTGACTGGGTTTGCACTGGCTTTAGTTTTAACTTCAGTCAAACCGAATGCACAAAGAGGCGCTTCTCACCGGCTGGCCTGAGTCTTTGGAGAAATAGAGAGCTTCTGTATGGAGGGAACAGTTGAAGCTGGGAGCACTAAAGCTTCAAGTTTGAATACTAATTCCAGTGGATGTGGTTGGTGATCTCAGAATGGAGAATGTGATTGGAAGATTCAGCAGCTCCTGTTATTTATTGTGTTTCTGCTGATAAATATACTAAACGTAGTGCTCACCTATCTTTTGTTTTAGCTGTTAAATATATACTGTAATATAGGTTTATTATATATATATATATATATATATATATATATATATATATATATATATATATATATATATATATATATATATATATATATACATAATGTCTCCTGTGTTTACATGATCATTAATATCTTTAGATATTTTCCAGTGAACAGTGAAAAACATGTTAGGTCTGTTCTAAAACCTACCAAGTTGCCTGCACAGGCGTCATATCCACAAGGTACAAGTGTGCTGTGGAGGCTCCGGGAGCAGTCGCACTCAGAATCAGCACGCAGCAAACACCTCCAGTGTTTCAATGTTTAAGTCTCACTTGTTTGTGCTCACTTGAGGCCAGCTATGTGCTATAGTGTGCTACTAAACTTTAACAAGATTCATTTTAAACATGTCTCAAAGCTCAAGATTTTTCATCAGCCCTGTCCAGAAACAGCCCACGGGCCTTGATAACCCAGAATCATTCAACCTGTCAGTGGTTTCCCTAGCATATGCAAAGATTTACCAGCCCCCACAGCCCACCTCTGTTCTCCTGTCTGCCCCCAAAGGCCAGGAAGTTGCATTTTAATTGAATATTAACGTAAAGCCATAAATCACAGGGAAACATCTGAAGAGGCGTGAAGATCCGGATTAATACATAGTGACCCAAAGAAATGAAACACAAGTGAACACGGCTAAATAGAAATCAGGAGAGGCTATTAAATCTTGATGATGAAATGTCCCCGAAATTACAGTCTGTCTTTAGGAAGAGAATCTGTTTGGACAGGCTGGATGTATTCATATAATGTCAGTACATGAGACAGTGTGAGGCGGGGCAGAGAATGTAGCTTTAGTGTTATTTAGAATTCTCTGCTTTCATTATCATGTCGTTTCTCAAACTTCTTACAGTGCTGTATGAAATAATAATCATTGAAAGTGTGGCATGGCAGGGTATGATGTATCTGGAAGAGAGACGACTGGTGCACAGAGATCTGGCGGCTCGTAACGTCCTGGTGAAATCTCCAAATCACATCAAGATCACCGACTTCAGCCTCTCCAGACTGCTGGATACAGACAGAAAGAAATACAGTGCTGATGAATGCAAGGTTAATGTTTAAAATGTTACGTTTCAGATCATAAAATTCATATATATATATATATATATATATATTCACAGTAGCTACTTCTACACACCTGCTTTAGATGCCCATCAAGTGGATGGCATTAGAGTGTATTCACTACAGGAAGTTCACACACCAGAGTGACGTGTGGAGCTACGGTGAGCTCGCTGTTAATCTTACAGTAATTTACTGTCTCATTGTTCAGGTTATGCAAGGTTATGCCAGTACTAAACTTAAATGTTTATTTTGGATGTCAATTGTTGTTAGCATTGTATCATGCTAACAAAGAATTTGCATGTTTGATGGACACATACTGTAGATATTAATATATTGTACTATAGAATATATTATGAATACATTTTCATAATGTTTATATGTTTATTCAGGAGTGACTGTCTGGGAGCTGATGACGTTTGGAGGGAAACCCTATGACGGCATTCCCACTCGAGAGATTCCAGACATGTTGGAGAAGGGCGAGCGTTTACCCCAACCGCCCATCTGCACAATAGACGTCTACATGGTGATGGTGAAATGTGAGTGAGGTTATGTTTTAAATGCATTGCAACAAAATCTAAATTATTACATGAAGAAAAAAAGAGTATCCTGCAAGAGATGAAGAGACAGAAGCAACTGAGACTAAATCCTTAGAGGAACTATAGAAAGTTCTCGAGGGTACTTGGAACATCTTTCTGTCAACTGCATTGAAAAGCTTCACAGGTGTACATAGAGAACATTAGCTCCTAGTTCTTGTTTTCACGGGTGTACACAGAGAACATTAGCTCTTAGTTCTTGTTTTCACGGGAGAGAACATTAGTTTAGTTGTTTTCACAAAAAAAAAAAAAAAAAAAAAAAAAAAAAAAAAAAAAAAAAAAAAAAAAAAAAAAAAAAAAAAAAAAAAAATTTTTTTTTTTTTGGGGGTGCACAGAGAACATTAGCTCTTAGGTCTTGTTTTCACGGGTGTACACAGAGAACATTAGCTCTTAGGTCTTGTTTTCACGGGTGTACACAGAGAACATTAGCTCTTAGGTCTTGTTTTCACGGGTGTACACAGAGAACATTAGCTCTTAGTTCTTGTTTTCAATAGTCCAACCTTGTTTTCACGGGGTACACAGAGAACATTAGCTCTTAGTTCTTGTTTTCAAGTAAAGAGACATAGCTCTTAGTTCTTGTTTTCACGGGTGTACACAGAGAACATTAGCTCTTAGTTCTTGTTTTCACGGGTGTACACAGAGAACATTAGCTCTTAGTTCTTGTTTTCACGGGTGTACACAGAGAACATTTTAGCTCTTGTTCTAGGTCTTGTTTTCACGGGTGTACACAGAGAACATTAGCTCTTAGGTCTTGTTTTCACAGGTGTACACAGAGAACATTAGCTCTTAGGTCTTGTTTTCACGGGTGTACACAGAGAACATTAGCTCTTAGTTCTTGTTTTCACGGGTGTACACAGAGAACATTAGCTCTTAGTTCTTGTTTTCACGGGTGTACACAGAGAACATTAGCTCTTAGTCTTAGGTCTTGTTTTCACGGGTACACACACTCTTAGTTCTTGTTTTCACGGGTGTACAAGAGAACATTAGCTCTTAGTTCTTGTTTTCACGGGTGTACACAGAGAACATTAGCTCTTAGTTCTTGTTTTCACGGGTGTACACAGAGAACATTAGCTCTTAGTTCTTGTTTTCACAGGTGTACACAGAGAACATTAGCTCTTAGTTCTTGTTTTCACGGGGGTACACAGAGAACATTAGCTCTTAGTTCTTGTTTTCACAGGTGTACACAGAGAACATTAGCTCTTAGTTCTTGTTTTCACGGGTGTACACAGAGAACATTAGCTCTTAGTTCTTGTTTTCACGGGTGTACACAGAGAACATTAGCTCTTAGTTCTTGTTTTCACGGGTGTACACAGAGAACATTAGCTCTTTGTTCTTGTTTTCACAGGTGTACACAGAGAACATTAGCTCTTAGTTCTTGTTTTCACGGGTGTACACAGAGAACATTAGCTCTTAGTTCTTGTTTTCACGGGTGTACACAGAGAACATTAGCTCTTAGTTCTTGTTTTCACGGGGGTACACAGAGAACATTAGCTCTTAGGTCTTGTTTTCACGGGTGTACACAGAGAACATTAGCTCTTAGTTCTTGTTTTCACAGGTGTACACAGAGAACATTAGCTCTTAGTTCTTGTTTTCACGGGTATACACAGAGAACATTAACTCTTAGTTCTTGTTTTGAAGGCAAACCGTGATCATCAAATACTGATTTAGCTTTCACTGCACTTTGTATGAAGTTAATTGAATATATTTTAAAGAAGAACTATTATTGACACTCAAGATGATCATCTTCATGCTTATTCCATTTAACAATTTTAGTTTTCCTAACATTAATAACAAAAACATTAAAAAATTATTTTAAAAGTTCTAGGAAAGTTCATAACGTCCATATTTTGTTTTTTGTGATTTTTGTGGTTTGTGTCCAGTGTTTTAGATGTTGTTTAGATCATTTTTAAAATGTTTTTTTATATATGATAAAAACGTTCAAATAACATTTTTTGATCAAGCAAATGTGAAGCAATTAATCCAGTTTCTAAACAATAACCGTATTAGATGTAAAACAGCAGCAGGTTTTGGGACACAAGTGGAAGAGACACTGGGGTTAGATGTCACACAAGGAAGTTACCACAAAATCTGTGTTACAACAAACTATAAAAACAAGTGTGTGAACTTGCATGTCAAAATAAAACCTATCCTGAGAAAATGTACTGGTGTAAAAGATCTCTGTAAACCTTGCTTTACATGCAGTGTACATGTTTCTACTCATGTTACATATGAAGAAAGAACAGGAAACAGTGCATTTTTATAAACATCTTGTATTAAAGTGGGGACGGCATTTTTCCAGAAACATTTTTTGTTTTGCTGGTTGAAAGTCTCTTCACATCCTGAAAGCAATTACTAAGTAAAGTGCTCTAAATATATTTATATCAGGACCATAAAATGTTCATCCAATCATTGCATTCAGTCAGAGGTGTGGCTTAGAGGAGCGCGTTGAAGGGAGGGCGGGATTGTATGCTTTCTACCCACTTCCTTCAAGAGAAGAAGGCATCAGTTTGGTTCTGTCGCTGACGTGGTGTTACTCTGTCTTCTCCTCCAGGCTGGATGATTGATGCAGACAGTCGACCGCGATTCAAAGAGCTTGCTGCAGAGTTCAGCCGCATGGCACGAGACCCTCAGAGATACCTGGTCATACAGGTGAGCATCTCTGAAAAGTTCCGAAAGCTTTTAAAATTGTTTTGCTCTGTGAAATCAGCTCTGAAACACAGAGAATGACATTTATTGATTTATTGTTTCTTTGAGGGGGACGATCGCATGAAGCTGGCCAGCCCCAGCCACAATAAGTTCTTCCAGAGTCTTCTGGATGAGGAGAAACTAGATGACCTGATGGATGCTGAGGAGTACCTGGTTCCTCATTCCTTAAATGCCCCAACCACTTCCCATATGCCCCGCCCACACATCGACTCGAATCAGGTGAGCTCCATGGCACCAATATGTCCATCACTTCCAAACACATGGAATCAAAGAGCGAGTAAATATGACAGTTTTGTTACAGTACTCAGGTACAGAATTGTGTTTTCTGGTTTGTGTTTTGTGAAAAATTGTGCTTAGATGGATGTCAATCAATTGGTCTCTTTCTGCAGAAGTTTAAATCTATGTTAAGTTCTTTATTTGCAGATGATCAAATCAGTTTCAGTTGGCAACATGAAGTCACACGTTTCCAAGCGGAACATAAATGAGAAGCACTGAGCAAATATGGAGCTGTGCTTTAACTGCATGTTTATTATGAGTGTGTGAATGGCAGACACTCTTCATAGCCTTTAGAATGTAAAATCATGCTGGGATAATAAACTCATCAGGTTTTTGTGCAAACTGGTGGAGCCCATTTATTTTTGTAAAATCTTTTTAAAATCTTTAAAAATGTTTTACTTAAATAGTTATGCTATAATGTATGTTAAAACATGCATTTTATTTGACAAATATAAAATATAAGCAATTTTAATAGTGGTCTTGGGCTTTTGGAACCCCTCTGTGTATTATGTGCTTGTTCTGGACATTCTAAAGTAAATCACCCAGCTGCTTAACTTGACTTTAATTGGTTATTGTATTTTACTACAGTAAAACTTTGACAGCCAGTAACCTCCAGTCTTCCTACTACAATATGTAATAATATTATATTTTTATTGCCTTAATGATTATCATTATTGGTAGTAATGGTACTGTCATTGAAAAGAATCAATAATAATCAAAAATCTTGATTGACGTTTTTCATCGTTTTGCCTGATCTCTCTGTCATATAGCATTATTTCCAGCAACAAATGTTGTTTTTTAGACTTACCAAGTGTTTGGACCAGTTTTATGTTTATGCTTGTTATTCTATATTGTGATCAGAACCAGTCTGGGTATCATGAAGGATCATTGGGACCTGAGGTGGTGTCAGGGGCCCCATCTCGTGAGGTGACGGCTACAGGAAGTGGCCCCTTAGTCGCAGTCAGTGTACAGAGAGCAGATGTGGACACAGTGGAGGGCCAGACATGTAATGGAAGTCTGAAGAAACAGGCCACAGCTAACTTAGTGGAGGACAGCAGTGGGCAGAGATACAGTGCTGACCCCACTGTACTCCTGGGAGAAAGAGAACAGAGGGGAGATACAGATGAGAATGGCTACATGTCTCCTATGAAAGACAAGAGCTCCACAAGTATGTTTTTAAATCATTTATTTAAAGGTACACTACATACTTTAAGTTTTACACATAAAACATGATTAGTGCTTTTGACAAGTTCATTTAAAGCTCAAATCTGTAACTTTCACCTCTCTGGCGCCATCCCTGTTTGAAACATAATATTGAAAGTTATTTTATGTACTTTTCTTTATGTATGTTGAAGTCATATGAAGCCAAACTGACATTTTCCACAAAATATGCCCCGTTCAAATTATACATTATTTTTGTAAACTTGCTGTTGTGAGTCAGGGTAAGATGAGGAGATGAACAGTGTTGAACATGATCTGCCATGTACTTGATCAATAACTGATTTTTGTCCATTTTAACCAAAAAAAGTTATGGATTGCAACTTTATGACACTTTTATGATGCTTTTATCCAAAGCAACATACAGTGCAGTCAAGCTATACGTTTGTTTGTTTGTTTGTTTGTTTGTCTGTAGATAATCTGAATCCTGTGGAGGAAAATCCTTTTGTCACAAGGTGTAAAAATAAAGACATTCACGCATTAGACAACCCGGGTTACCACAGCACCCCTGATGGTCAACCTAAGTGTGAAGACGAGTATGTAAATGATCCCCTTTACCACAACACATTCACCAACACCAGTGACATAAACCAGGAGATGTTTGGGAGAAACGGAATCTCTATCCTACTGCAGGTGACGACAGCAGCCCACAATCCAGGCAGCTACGTTTCCCACGTCACACAAGTAGGTAGATCCCATCATTCAAACCACGGAGCTCACGTTCACTTCGCTATACCACCAGTTCAATCGGCACCTGTACCAATGAGCCAAAACCATCAACACACCCAGTCAGTTCAGTTAAACCACAATCAGAGCAGTAAATCTGGCCAACCATCACCAGCTGGTCAGATCTGCCTAGTTAGTCATCCAGTCCAACCAGGGAACCCAGGCAAATCCAGTCGCTCACCCCAACAGTTTAATGTGGCCAAGTCTGCAGTCACAAGTAAAGTTGGAACCTCTGGCCTACCAGGTCACCCCATACAACCAAGCAGCATGATTGGGAGTTTACTAGTGGACAAGATGTACAAAAACTCCTTTGACAATCCTGACTATTGGCAGCACAGCCTCCTGCCCAAGAGTCTCCCTCAAAACTCTCAAGACTCCATAGTCGGTTGCAATAACAAGTTCTTCTACAAGCAGAATGGCCACATACAGCCTGCCAGGGCTGAAAACCCAGAATACCTGCCTGAGTCGAGTCTGAAAACGAGAAACATTCTGCCACCTCCTCCGTACCGGCAGAGGAACACTGTGGTCTAACAATCAGATCTCCATGTTCTGTAGAGCCTGGTTCTTCTACCAGCACCTTACCTTAAATGTCTTTCCTTGATCCTGCATTGGTCAGAAGAACAGGACAAGAAATGATAAAAGCCACAAACGTACATTGTATAACGTTCAAGAAAGAGGCCATCAAATGAGGAGGAAAGATAACTCCAACCACGTCCATCCGAAATGCCATCCCAAAGTTCCTTTCAGCAACCCAAAAAAACATCATTGTGTTCTTTTGTTTTTCTTTAATATTTTTGTGAGATATATAACCTTGACATTCAGCTGTTGAAAATACATATATTAGATGTCAAAGAGTTTCCACAGGGTGTTGGTAGCAACTTCAGATGGGCAAGTATGAAAAACAGGGATGTTCTAAATGAAGTTTTCATTTTGCATGTTTGTTTCAAGTAACAGATCTGACATTTATTTTATTTAAGAAATTCTGTATAATGCTCACACATTTTTTCAGCACATAGATTCGACATTTAAAACCAGTTAAACTGCTGCCCTACCGACACAACTGCTATTAGACACACAAATATTGTGAAATTGTGGACAGTTTAATTCCTCAACACAGTATATTAAACAGAAGGCTGATAAACTTGTGTTCATAATGAAAACAAGACATTATACAGGATTGGTTAATGAAGTCAGGGGTCATTTTCCCCTGATGAGTGAGTGAACTCTTCAGCTGTCCGAGAGAAGAGTTCGGTTATACTTTATAGGGTGTTTACATTAATTTACTGTTATTGTGTGGCCTCTGATGAAGAGTGTCTGGTAACTGGAATTAAACTTTCTTAGAAGAAACAGGTTAAAAAAACTTTCTATCAATTAAAAAAGGCTTAGGTTGCTAATGAGACTTTTGTAGACGATGATACTCGTTCATTTGGGTTGAATCGTACAAAAGTCACCAAATCAAACAAATTCTTTTACTTTTCAACTTCTGGTAATATTTTAAATTTAGTAGGAATTGTAGGTTTCTTTGTGCAATGCAGTGTGTTAGTTTATCAAATTCAAAAATGAAAAATGGACTTTGGCCACAACATTTATCATTACTATTTATTGCAAATGGCTGCTAAAACGTTTTAAGGGCATTTCATTTATATTCCATGACACAAATGCATTTTGTTTAGTTGACAGTTTACATACATTGTGTTGCACGTTACACTGTTAGAAATGATAACATCAGAAATCTAAAGGTAAATATTTCAAACACTTACAATATTTCTCTTTATTTCGTGCTAAAGTCACACCTACAGTAAACACAGGTGTAGCACAAGCATTGTGTGTAGTTTCAAATCTGTTTTCAAATGTAGATTTGTGTGTCTGTGCAGCATTAAATGATATATTATCAGATGAGTCTGTAGTTTCAGATAACCCAGTTTTGTGAAGTGTGTTTAATTTGTAGCTCATCAAAAGACATTTACTGGTAAATAATCCAATGAGATCCAACACGTTACATTTTAACAGTGTTAAACTGCCAAATGATCACCTGTTCTCCAGACACTGATACCATCATTGTACTTTTGTGACATTTGATGTATAAATGACAGTTTGGGGAACTTTTTTTTACATGTTTACATTTAAGCATCTTGCAGATGATTTTTTTCTGGAAAGACTTACAGGACAGTGTATTCAAGTCATAGGGTTCATCAGTATTTGTGCTTTCTGGCCTAGCAGTTTTAGTGCCACAAACTACTAGTTAAAATATAATGGAAAGATTTAAGCAGTCTTTATGCACTGTATAACTGTATGAAATAGCTCTGAAACATTTATATTTAAAATTTTACTGTAACCCATATTTGACAGGAACATTTTTAACTTGAATTAATAACTAAGAATAGAACCTGATGCATAAGGAAGAACTTAAGAGAACGTAAGATTTACCGATCTAACAGATTTGCAGGTACAGTTAAAATTCTGACTGCCGTGAACTATATATAATACTAACGTTACGTTAGGCAAACCTTAGATTCATTGCGGTAATTCCTGTAAACACATAACCAATTTCTACCAAACCGTGTACATTTATGACAAACCAGGAAGCGAGCAGAACGTGTGCTTGTTAGCGCTACTGCAACGTAATAAAAACATTTTTATGCAGCAAAATGTATCATATTTCTGAGCCGTGACTGCACAGGTGTTTAGAGAATTTGCTCGGTATGTCCAAAAGAAATGTGAGGAGTATTTTTTGTAAAGCGATGACATTTGTGTACATATAGAGACTGTTGCATCAACACTTTTACTGCTTTTTGTTTATTTTGTTTTCTTGAAGCGTTCGCGTCTGTCTAACATACAGTGTCTGTAGTAACAGTCTGACACAGTGTCACTATCTGTGTGTCTGTAATGTTGTTTTTCTTGGGCCTGTTTCTTTGTGTCACACACTGTTCTGTGATTTTAAGCTCCTGCTGCTTCTATGGTTAGTTGTGGCCCTTTTCCCTTTTCTCCATAAGTGCCCATTTTCTCTCTTCTTTACCTTAATATTCTTTATTAATTGTAAATATGACTGTTTAAAATTTACAGCAAGGCTCAACATAAAAAATTAATTCTGTATTTGTCAACCTAATTTAAAAACAAACTACTGATATATTGGCAGTGTACTTTCTTACTTCTATTATAGACATTTTCATTGTCTGCCTTTGATTTGATGGTATTTTCTTGATTATTTTATGAGTTACAGCCCTGCCTGAAGTTTTGAGAAGTCACCACTTCTCAAACGTTACCAGTCCACTATTGATCATTCACTTGTAAAAAAGTGATGCTACACAATGCCATAGAAGAACCAATTTTGGCTGCATGGCTAAATAAAGAACCTTTAAAATTCTTTGAATCTTTCTGTTTCACAAAAGGTTCTTTGTACTGGAAAAGGTTCTTTAGACTATAAAAAGGTCAGAAATAATTGAGTCTTTTAAGAACCTTTCACTCAGTGGTTCAATGGGGAAACAGATATGGTTCTTCTACAGCATCTCTGTGAAGAACCTTTTGTAACACCTTTTTTAGAGTGTGTGTGTGTGCCAGCGAAACCGAACAGGAAGAAGAGTGAACTGACTGTGACTCCCAAAAGATCTGGACACTTAATGCACAATTAACAATGTATAAATGTCATAAAATTAGCGAACAAAATATCAAACATACCTTTCTTAGCCATCTTCACCTGTGAAATGTTTTGTGGACATCATTTCCATCAAATTTGCACAGGTGTTGTTCATCAACCGTAAACGTTACACTAACATTCGACAGTCACAAAGTGTAGTTTGTGACAGCAAATTTCTTGTTTTATAATTTAAAATGTATCATTTATTGTAAATACAACTGATTTAAGTAATAATGTAATTATATGCATAACATGGACTGGCGATATATTTAACTGTAACTTTGATGTCCAGATATCTTTTGGTCAGCTGCTGTGTTGAAGAGTTTTGTCAGCTGTGTAGACATGTGAAAACACAGAGATAAAGTCAGTCAGGTCATTAGTTTGGATCATTCCTCTTCATGTTTCCCTTCTCAAAACACAATGCCAGCTGAACAGAACTGCTGTCCCCATGTTTGTTACATGATCCTGTTAAAAACTATATTTTCAATTTAATATGAATAAAGATCAAATGAATTTGAAGAGTGTTGATGTGTTTTGCATGTCGGAGACACTCATATACACTCATATAAATGTATAAACTGTAAAAATAAACATTATTTTTTATTTTAGAATATGCATGTGCATTAACTAAAACAGCAGTGACAATCGTTTTATCCATATTTAATTCTGACTGTCGCTTTTATCAGTTTGTCAGCGTTAGACAGTCTCGAAACATTGAAACAGTCTTGATCTGGTATATCAATTTCACAACAAAGTTTTGAAGAACTTCTTTTTAGTGAAGCTGCTTGTGTATCAGCGAAATCATTTCAGTAGAAATCTTGTGCTGAACTTTTCGGTTGAATCATAAATAATACACGACTGTCCGTTGCTGTGTCTCTCTGAAGTTTCTGCTGTTAATGTGAATCAGTCGACTGCATGCTGAGTGTTCAGACTGTTTATGCAGTAAAACCGAAATCTCTTCCGAGGCAAGTCGGTTCGCTCGGCGGCCATCTTGGGAACACACTCAGGCAGATATTTTCAGTCATGTGTAAGTGCAGATCCTAGGTAATTGAATGGGGAAATGTCAAAACTGTATATTTAAGCCAATATTTATGTGCAGTTTAGCTCACAGGTTAAGAAGAGTTTCAGAAAGATGCTAATGATAGGTAATGATCATAGTTATATAATATTTAAAATATAGTGCACCTATAACGCTCACCTATATCTCACTTGTCAGATTAATGCTTAACTTCTAGCAGCAGTAATGATGACATTAAACAGCCTCAGTGTTGTAAGTGGTTGCCAAGGTGTTGCTATGAAGTTACTACGCTGTTTCTTTGGGTGGGGAGGATGTGAGTAATTTGGTGAGTAATTTTATTGTGTTGTCAAAAGTTCCCACCACAAAAACTAAATAAAATCCTTTAACCAAACCAATTTTACTAGATAAAATACTAGCAAAGTTTTAATCAGCCTCACATTAGGCTTTAAAATTGTAAAATGGGATACATGGGATTATTTATTATTGTTGTAACATTATTGTTTTTCAGTTCTGTCATGCTTTTCAAATCTAACTACTTAAGAATAACGTTTTTATATATCATATACAACATTTAAAAAATGCTCTATTAATGTTAATGAAATAACTTTTAGAGAATGTTAGCCAATGTTCTGAGAACATTCCCTGTCACCTGGGGAGTTACACAATATAGTTCCAACCAATTCTGTGCAGCTCTTCTCACATGTAGCAGGTGAATTTGTGGTCAGAATTACATCTGTAAGATAATGCACATCTGAAAAGCTCACAGAAACTCCCTAAACACATTTCAAACACCTTTACTCTCAAAATGAAAACAACATTTTTATTTTCTCGAAGAGCTTTTCTTTTAGCAAAGGCGGAAATTACATTAAAATGCCCCATAAAAATATTTCTATAAATATGTTTGATATTTCTTGAGTGCCTTTTGCTTTCCAGTTCTGAATCATTTTAGTGGAGTTAAAAAAGTTTGAAAATCTTGGAAGCTTTGAGGAAAAATGGAATCCAATTTTATTTGCTCAGCTCTTGCATTTGATGGTTTTACTCTGTATTTTTCTCTGCAGGTTTGAATAAACGCTATAAATGTTTTTTTTTTCCTCATGAGAAGGCATAATATCAAAATGTAGCTTTCTGTTTATTGATAATATAAAGTACAGGCTCACTGCATAAAATAGCCTGTCTTGGATTTCAATTTCAGTTGAATTACTCTCTTAGTCCATCCACTACTCAATATACAAATACCCAGTGTACAAATTCATGTTATTTTCCATAAATGTCATAAATCACATGGGGTCACTGCATTTTAAAATACCTGCTAGCATGTGACTGGTGATCGCTGTACTGTAGTATTTTTATAGCTGTCTGCATCTCTAAGCTGTCTTAAGCTTTTTTCTCCAGCATCATGTGCTACATACTAGACTGAGTTGAAATAGAAAGAGATGGAAGAACGTCATGTCCACAAAGCTCAAAGGATTCATGGATTTCTGCATAAATTATAAAACATGCTTTAACTACATTAATGAACTCATTAATTAACCATTAAAGGTAAAAGTTTCTAGGGCAACATATTTTCAAAGTTTAGTGATTGTAGTGCTGAGATTGGCTGTTAAAATGGAAGAGCGTGTGTGTGTGTGTGTGTGTGTGTGTGTGTGTGTGCGTGCATTTGTGTGTGTGTGTGTGTGCACTCTCAGTAGCAGGAAATAGCAGTTAATAGGTCCCCTGGTTTGTGCTTGTCTGTGATTCCTCACTGTATCTGTGAAATCCCATTTACACCATCAGAGTCGACACACTGGCATTATCCACACAGGGGAATTCACACTTATCCGTGCACTGTTCAAACTCTTGGATTCCAAAGGATTCCACAAACCAGTTTTCTCTGCCCCCACCCACCTGTTCACCTCTGCTTCCCAACAGTGTTTTCCTTAAACTCACACCTTCTGTTTGCATCTTGTCAACAGCCACACAAAAGCTCATGTCCTGCAGATCACAGATGGAGCTGTCTGTGGTGCTACAGTCTGTGTGTGTTTGCCATAGCTCTGTCCATGGTGCTGAAACCCACTATATATGCCATGCAGACATTCCCGACAGTTTAAAATTCAAAGGGCTATAAATTAATGAAGAGTTATCTGTGCACCCTGGCCCTGGATTCTGTCTCTGAGCCCTGTTATGTCTAATAATGGTGGGCCGAGTGCAAGACTCTTTGTGGCTGTCACTGTGGGTCCTCGGCTCTATCTCTCAGCTGCAGACAGACAGATAGGAGGCATCACTATGCAGCGTGGCAGAGCTGTTTGTCTGGGATGGTGTGACACCCTCTGCTTGGGGGGATTTTAATGAGCTCCCGTGGGACAAGCAATAGTCATTTAACATCCTGTGGAGAGCAGGGACATCCATACACACATCTGTACTGTTTAAAACCCAGAGTGGACACACACAAACAGAAGCATACAAATTCCAGAGTGTGCAACAGGTTCCAAAAGTACTACCAAATAATCTGTACTGTTTTTGCTGTGGAGTTATGAATATGCAAAAGTTTTGTGAGGCAGAGGAAATTGTGGTCATACTTTTGTTTTGTACATTTTTATGCTTTTTGGCAGACCCTTTAATCCAAAGCGACGTACAGTGCATTAAGGCTATACATTTGATCACTATGTGTGTTCCCTGGAAATCAAACCGACAACCTTTTGCCCTCCTAACACAATGCTCTAGCAGTTGAGCTACAATATATAAAGCATATAGGAGCATTTGGTGTCAGGGTCCTGGCTTCATGTCCTGAGTTTCTCCAAGATTCTCTTGCCAGGATGCTGACAGCGCTGTGTTTTGTGTCAGAGCATGATGTTTGGATCCTGACTCATCCCTGGTCTTGGTTCTTGTTTCTTGGAGTCAGGATCTGAACTCATGCTCTGTGTCTTCTGTGGAAGCAAACGGTCATTGTTTACTTCGTGTCATGTGCTCTCCTGTCATGTTCTTGACCCTGCCCTCTCATTCCCTCGTAATTCTCCCTTCATTAGTTAATTCCTCCCACCTGTCTGTCCTTGTTACTCGCCTTGGTTTTGTCTATTTAATGCCCTTGTGTTTGCTGTCTTGTGCTGGTCCGTTTTTGTTTGCCTGTTTTGCCTTTTGTCTGTTTTGCCTACTGTCTAGTGTCCTCTGTCAGTTATTTTTAGTTTTACTCACGATTCTGGGTTGTTGTTTTCCCCCCTTGAGGGAGTTCTAGTTTATATTATTTTTCCTGGTCTGTTTCTGTTTTCCCCCTCAAGGGAGTTTTTGTTAATAAAGAATTTATTTTTTGAGTTAAAAAATTTATTTTTTGAGTTAAGCTGGCTTGCGTTTAGGTTCTCCCTACCCTGCCCTTGACATTTGGGGTTTAAATACAGTAAAACCCAGAAACATTCTGACTGTTTTCTTGAGATTTAGTTTTGCATCTATTGACACATCTTTATCAACATTGCTGATATACCTTTATTGAGATTTATTTAACGTAACCAATGTTACATCAACTAATATTCAATATTCTGCATAGGATCCTGATGCTCCATAATTCCATGTACAAAATGCCCAAACATCCATTTTCTGAGCATGTACCCGTCTCATGAGAGGTTAAGGTGCCTGTGCAGAGACCAACAAGGCAGATCTGATTTTGTTTATCTTGGACAAGCTAATTAAAGTGTCACAATTTATTATACAGGCCCTGCCCCACCTTGCCACAGGGAAAATAAGAAAATCAATCATCCGCCTGCCCTCGCTCCAACTTCCCCCGCTGCAGATCTCATCTGATCTCAGATCAGATCTCATCGCTCATCTCCAAGTCAACATTCTTCTAAACATCAATGAGAAATGGGTTTCCCCAACACGTCAATTCACGCCTTTGCCTTTGTCAAAACATTGTCATGTAAGCGTGACCTCCTGTGTACTCTGGAGAGCGTCGTGTACGTGCCGTCAGATGGTCCCCTGGCGTTGTTTTGATCATCACTGCATCATGCACAGCAGATGGAAAACTTCCTCGCCTGCTCTCCAGAGTGGACTGTCACTCACTGAGTCCAAATCAGCAATCTGTAATGTTTTGGGTTTAAAATAAACAAAAATCAGTTATTGAGCAAGTACACGACAGATCATGTTCAACACAATCTCCTTACATTACCCTGATTCACAACAGTAAATTTATTATAATGATTTATCATTTGAGGTGTCAGGAAATGTCCGTCTGTAAACAGAAAGATGAAGATCCAGTTACTGTATCACATGTACTGGTGCTGTAGATGCTGCAGTGTTTGTAGTTTGTTCTTACAGCAGTTTTTAAAACTAGAATTTAAACTTGTCATCCATGTTAAGAAAACAACTCCTCAATAACCTTCCAACAGAGATGGCAGTAGAGAGGCAGAAGTCACAGATTGCAGCTTTAATGTCACAGTTTAAATCTAGAAACTGTGAGTGTTGCATTTTGACACAATGCCAACAAAAGACCCCTTATATATTCCACAAATAGGAAGAGTGATTTGATTTAGCCCTCCAGTCTTATTTGTAGAGTCTGTGGTACATCCTGCCCAGACCAGGTGAGTAATTTTATTGTGTTGCTTTGTGTCCAGGGTAATGATGATCCCTCTGACAGGCTGTTACTGTCTGTTCTAAAGGTTTTGGATTATGGGTGTTTCTGTATACATGTCAGAATGTGAAGATGAATGTTTTGTGAGACATTTGTACCTGTGTAGATCTGGTGCAACAATAATGTCTCTTGCAGTATTTGAAACATTTTCACACCATATTTAAAAATACGGTATGAAATATGCTAAAAGTAGTTTCATGATTAAAAAACCAAAGCACAAACAACAGAAACATCACAGTTACCAAGAGGTTTCATGTAGATGGATTACTGATGAATGGCTCATACAGATCAAATCCTGGAGGCAACTGAAACAAATATGCAATATGCATGTTGATTTTATTAATTGGATGTGGATTTTGAAGCAACTTCTGCAAATAGTGTGCTGAGGTTAGAGCCGTGGCTTAGCAGTTTGCACCCAGTTGCTCCGATTATGTTGAGCAGTGTGAGTGTTGAATCCCATGGCATTTGATTCCAATGCCATGTGACCATTTCGTCAAAGAATGACATTTATAACAAAGTGTTTTATCCAATGACAACATTTAAAAAAGAGGGTTATTTTGCTGAATTCAGTTTAGGTGCCAGTGTGTTCACAAACTGGTTACAGAAAAACACCCAAAAAACTACATCCAAACTCATGAACTCATGACTGTGCATTCTTGAGAAAGTTTCCTGTAACCTTAAAGAGAAATGTGCTGACACTTTCCAGCAAAACTCAAGCACAGATGTGAGTAATGGATCATAAATTGTTTTTATTGATTCTGTCATTGCAATCTTGTAAAACACACTATTTCATAACTGAATTTATGTACTTTATCCTTGCTGTTTATGTGTCGAGTCTGAAATGGACAGATGCCCTCTGAGACCTGCTGACACACAGACAGAAAAGATTAACAAATACTCCTGAACTTACAACCCTGTAAAAAGAAGAACTGTAGTAAAAACAAAGAACTAGTTCAGTACATCTGCTGTGTTATGTAGCGCTGCCTCAGAAAATTATGAATATCTCAACCATATTTTTCAGATTTAAAAAGAATATAATTGTGATTTACAGAGGACATTGTCAGCTCTTTTCTGTTGTGAATAGTCCACTGTAGATATGCAAAATTACAATTATGTCTCAAATCTTGATTAATCAGAGAAGTACATGAATCAGAATTTAAGAGATAGTTTACCCAAATATTGTCATTGTTTAACCATCTATTTAAGCATTTTGAAAGTAGTCAGTACAACTTGAGCACTATATACAGCCACACTGTCCCTTAATTTTAATTGTATATCAAAGAGCTTTGTATATTTTTGAGCATTCATCTATAAATAACTCCTGAGTTTCAGTGTGTTTCAGAGGAAAAGGACATCAGATGACTTTCAGAAGACATAAGGGTAAGTAAATAATGACAGATTTATCATTTAATGGCTGAACTCTTGACGAATTTAATGTCTAACAGCACAGAGGATTAAAGCTGTGGTTTCTTCCTCCATGAAGGTGATTTTTGTGTTTGTGCATTGTCAGGTAAAAAAGCACATATTCACAAACAGCAGTGTCAGAGAGTTAGAGCTTCACAGGCTGTTGCGTTTGTAGTTCGTTTAGTAAAAAAGAGAGTAAACAAAGTTCTGAGGATTTAAGTGAAACCCTGGTGAACTGCACTAACTAAATCTGACCAGTCTGTTATTTCCTAAACTTATTAATACTGTTATTCAATGCAACGATCTTAGAAGATCAGGTTTTATATGAGTACATAAATATTATTGTTATAAAAGTGTATTATTTATGCATTACATTTGCTTAAGTTATGAAAGAACAAAAAAAAATGTTCCATTTTTGTGGTTTAAAGCAAACCAAAGAAAAGGGATTCATATATTCATGCAAAAAGTAGCCAAAAATAGCCTTTGCAATTGTCCGTCTTCATGAATACATCTGGATGTTGTCTTTGTAGCAGACTGTTAGGGCAGTCTGGTGAAGATGACGTCACTGCTGTATTAGTTTCTCATTTAATAAAGTGTCTCTTGTCTGGCTGCTGTTTGTGAACTGTTTTATTTGGAGGAAAGTAGCAACAACACAATATAGTCCTCGAAATATCTTTAAAATTTAACCAGTGTCCCAGCTGTTTGACCTAAATATAGAAAGAAAAACAAGGAGTAAAAACATGCAATTTGTTTTTTTTTGTATATTTTTATATATATTTCTTGCTATGCTGATTGAAAGTCTCTTCACATCCTGATAGCAATTACTAAGTGGTCTAAATACATTTATATAAATATATATTTTCTGTGGAAGGTGCAGAACCATAAAATGTTTGTCCAATCAATGCATTCAGTCCGAGTGTAATGATAGGCTGTCCCCCTTGCCTATCAAACTATGTATGCGTTCATGTGTTGGAGGAGGCATGGCTTTGAAGAGCACTCTGAAGGGAGGGTGGGATCTTATGTAACAAAGCAGCAGATTAAACGTTAGATGGGAACATTATCAGATTACTTCTCTGTGTCAACTCAGTCTCTGTACTCTGCGTGATTACAGGGAAACCCCGGAAGCAAATCGTGCATCAGTTCCACTTCAGTTAGTCATCATCCATGTAGGAGTCCAGCCACAGTCACAAAGAATGCCAAGTCATTTGCTTTAGTAGCCAGACAAGCTACTATTATAGGGTCTGTGTGGAGTAATGAATACAGGGAGTGTGCCAGAGGCTAGAGTGCGTGAACCGCCTGGAAAAGAGAGACAGTAGCTTCCAAATATAAAGCATTGTTTACTTCCTGTTATAGTGTTTTTATGAAGACTACCAAGAAGTTTTATAGTTAAAAATGTGTATAATGAAACATGTATAACAACATAAACGTAAAGTCCATGTCCTCATAAACCAAATGTGTGTGTGTGCCGGTGTGTGTTTACTTGTATAACCTGTGGACAAATTTGTACCCAAAAGTCAGCAAAACATTATAACATATAGTAAATGTTTTTTTATTGTAAATATGCAGAACGTTTTCTGTTAGGGTTAGAGTGTGTTAGATTATATTGTTTATAACTAGCTGTGTATATAGACAGTAGAAGTTTATGGAATGTCCCCATTTAGATGAGTAAACGTGTGTTCTCCTGTTTAACTGAATTTAACATATATACGTTTGACCTCAGCAACACCTGGTAATAAAGTACACAATAACAAAACAGTATATTTGTGTGGATGCACAGTTTTGGGGTCAGTATTAGAGAGTTTTGTCTCTGATGATAATGTTAATGCATCTTCAGTAAGCTGTTCACAGCTCACAGTGAGGAAATTATACTGAAATAATTAAAATTTTCATCCTTCTTCAAAACCAGTACTGAAGCTCACAAATTATACATGAATCTCCAGCTTCAAAAATGCTGCTTCAGTGGATTTTCAGCCACAAGCCCCCAATGCCTTGTTTCTCAATGCTGTGATTTCAATGTGAGTTTTTTAAGGATTATTAAGATGGTGCAGACCTCTGTGAAACCGTACATGCCTTTTGCTCCTAAGCGATGTCGTGCACACAGTGTGTTTGATCTTGTTGTATGCAAGCTGAAACAACACCTGGGGGAACAAGCAGAAATGAGATCTTATTAGTTTCTCCTAAATACAGAGCAAATGGAGACTAACTTCTTACTTTCTCCTTAAGAAAATTACCCTAATCCAGCTCACAGGGAACATTCTCAGATTGTTGGCTAATATTCTCTAAACTTCTCTTAAAGTTGTCAAAATGTTGTTGCAGTAATGTTAGAATATTTTTTACCTTTAAGCATGAGTAGTTACAGTTTTCCTCCGGGAAAGGCCAAATGTGACCAGAGTGAATGTTTAATGACTAACTTTAAAGTAAAAATAGGCTCGAATCCCATCCTGTGTCATATGAACTCAGATTATTGCATAATTAGACTGTGAGTCCATTAAATCCTGCATTACAGAGAGACAGAAGTGCCATCGGTACCCTGCTGCTGATCAATAGCTCTTTTCTCAGCATTTTATGAGGGAGATATTGTGGTAGATGAGCCATTTTGTGGCATTAGATCACTGGAGACAAAGGCAGAGCTCCTATTACAAACCACTGAAGCAGCTCAGCTTCTATTCTGAACAGCTGACAAATGCCTTATACACAGCGCTCACCCCAAACTGCACAGGCAAGCATTCAATTACAGCTGTAGCCGGGTCAGCAGAGTCGAACGACGGTGTTAAAGGCCCGTCATATAGACCTATGGTTGTGTAATTCCAGCACATCCGTCCTGTCAGATGTGCCGTCCCAGCTAACAATTTTAGGCTGTAAGAACATTTCGAGTATCAGCTGTTAAAAATGTTTTTTCAAAGGTTCTAGGAACATTCAAAACATTTTTTAACATTAGTTCCACTAACACCTTTAGAATAATGTTTTTGATATATATGGTATAGAACATTAAAAACACAGTATGAGAGAACTTTTTAGAGAACATTAACCAACGTTCTGAAAACATTCCCTGTTAGCTAGGTTAGTGCTTGGGGGTCATGTGCCACAATATATGCAGTTTTCCTAAAGAAGAGCTTGTTCGAATTTAAATGAATTTGACACAAACCTCACAAGAGCACGCCTATGCGAAAATTGCAATAGCACAGCCTCACTACAAAAATATGTAAATTACTCAAAAGTAAATTGCACATTTTTATCTGAATCGCACAATGCAGAACAATTTGTTTCACTGCACAACGAACGCACAGTCGAGTCAATGTATGACAAGTGTCATAGCTTATCACCACAAAAGCGTGCATAAAGGTTACAGATAAAACTCAGCAAAAGTGTTTAATGCATCTTGGATTTAGGCTGTATCTGTTGATTATAGCAAACATCTATTGCAAAGAATCTGTTTCTATTAGTATGCAAGCAGTGGATGGCTGCCTCATCTAGCAGATCTTCCCTGGGGCACACTCACGGTCTACACACCCGTACAGGTGTGTAGAAATCTGACACTCACGTCAGCGCAGGCCAAAGCCCTCGTGGCTGCTAACACATTTCACAGCACTCATGCAGATTAGCTCAGAGATGTAGTTCAGGAAGGGTTTGTAGTAGAATCGTTCATTAGACTCCCACACTGATAAACCCTGAAGCCTGAGCGTGAAAATTACACCTTTCTGCAGTGTGAGTCACTGTGTCATAATGTTCTGTGATTTTCTGTTATTTTTTGTAATGTAAATGTTTTATGAATAAATATTTAAAAATGAGGTGGACAGAGATCAGAGAATATTTCTGATAGAACAAAATACTGGTTTATAAACAAATTAGAAGGAACTTTTCAAAACTTGAACCTTTCACACAGCTGCTTTTTGCTTTTTTCCAATTTTTTACTTTGTAAGCAGAGACAGCTATGAGAAATCGTTTCATAGGTTGATTTTCCTAAAAAGTGTAAACAGCAGAATTCAGCCCAACATGGCAACACTGTCTCAGCCAATAGTGTTTGTCTGGCCAAAGGCAAATGGAGGCAAATGTCTGAGAAATGTGCTTGTAAACAGCATTTCTGTGCTGATGTCATTTGTGTGAAAACGATACATAACAGCTGTGAGACATTTTTTATTGAGGGAAAAAAATTCTGTCACCAATGTCATCAATATGAAAATCATCTTTGACTTTATACTGATACCTGTTGCCATAGACACAGCATCAAAATAAAAGCAACATAAAACAGGCCACTACTGTGTCTGCGTCGCGTTTTAAACATCTATATTTTTAAACATTTTAAAGGAGTAAAATGTGCAGTGTGCAGTTTGAAAGATGTCAAACCCAACCTCCAGAACCCCAGAGCTCAAATCAAAGAAAAGAAAAACTTAGTCTATAAAAAAGGTCTGAAGCTGATTGTGAGTCGTGGCTGGAACACTTAAGAGTCAGACAGCAGACATGCTGCTTTTCTTTTTGCTTCTGTTCATTTTACCCCCCGGCGTTTTCCGCCACCGTAACGCTCATCATCACGGGACCTCTTGACTGGGCATGAAAGAGCAGCAGGTGAGAGAGGACCACCGCAGAGGCCCAGACAGAGTCACCATGACTACCGTCCTTAACAACACCAACCACAGGGGTGACTTCAGGCTGCAAGCCCACTGAAATTTTACAAAGATTGAGATGAAAATTAAAAACAAAACAAAACAGAGAACCCGAGTATGTTTGGCTCACCAATCAGCAGAATTCCTCTCATGTCATCAGGTTCCTACAGATGTGAAGTGGTTTAACTGAAAATGTAGAAGCTGTTGAGTGTCGGGAAGTTTCCTTGTGGAGATCAACCTCTGGTGTGCACTGAAGGTTATAATCAAGTGTCAGCTTTCAGGCCATCATCAGTTCTCCACCTGCTGTTTAACTGATTTAAAGTGTACAGGTCAATATAGACATTTAATCAATCAAAAGCAGGCATACGACAAAACCATAGATCAGTCTCTTCATAGCAACAGACAGTTACTGCAAAACAATCAATAAAATTAGCCAGGAATGTCAGATGTTTATTAATTGATAGATGAAAAATCCCAGCTAACAGGGAATGTTGAATGTTCTTACAACATTCAAAATAACATTGTTAGCTGGGGTAAACCGATATGAGTTTGGTGAAGCAGAGCTATGCTGGTCCAATAGCTAGACCAGCTCCAAAGAATACTTGAGCAGCATTATCATTTGATTAAGCTGGTTGACCATGGAAGCTTTATAATTAAAAGCCTGCAAAAGAAACCGTATGCTTGTCTTTTTCCGAAGTTTTGTGCAATAGATTGATTTAGATTGATTTTATTTTTTGGCACCTGCCAAAAAATGTGAAACCCTTTTGTTTTGTATTGGGTTTAATTATTGGGTTTTTGTTTATACATTTGGCAGATGCTTTTATCCAAATTGACTTACAGTGCCATCAAGATGTGGTTTTCAGTTCTTGTGTTCCCTGGGAATCAAACCCATGGCCCTGGTGTTGCTGCCACAATGCTCTACCAATTGAGCTACAGCAATATACATGCAATGCACGTGTTGTTCAAATCCCTAACCTGAAATATGAGCAAAAGTATGCCACGCTTGCCCTAGCATGCACCACAAATTGCATCTAAAAATCATTACAGAGCTGAGAGTAAAGCATTTCATAAAGAAGGCATTTCTGCATTTGTAATTTCAGCCTGAAATGCTAAACAAGTTCCCTTGGCTTCTAAACATGAATTCTTGACCTGACAACAGAAATGAAGGGCAGTTGCTGTAGGCTACATGTGTTTTACAAAAGCAAACACAAGATGTCACCCGTACTGACTGAAGAGTTAAAGTTCATGGTTTGCTCTTATGTTGATGCTCTTTGCAACCACAAAACAGCTCGAGAATGCTTCAGATATGGGCTCAGTCGTGCGTTTGTACGAGGCACCTGCTAAAACATTTTATATCTCCCAGGCTTCAGTATGCCCACAAGACTTTTGAAGACTTTTATATTCTTTTAAATGAGCATACAAAGGTCCTCACCACCCACTTATAGCAGGTTCTTAAACTGTGAGAAGAAAGAACAGGGTGTAAATAAAAAGACGATAGATGGCTTTCCTTCTTTAAAGTTTGGTTATATGAGTGAGCAAAAAAAAGAAAATAAGGTCATATAATGGCTGCTGGTAGAATTTTGAGCCCACCATTTATAACCTAGTAAAACAGTTCTGTAACAGTCTTTGTATCAGCTGTGTACATCAGCTGAGGCAAAAAAGCAAACACGCCACAGTGCACACTTAATCTGAGTGCTTAAACCAGTTCATGCTGTGCAGGGATTCTAGTGTTTGTACTAGATTTTGCTCATGTTTCACTGTGTTTAGCAGTATTTTGTGAAGCCACCATATCTAATGTTACTGCTAAAAAGTTAATTAGCTAGTTAGTTATTGAAGGGGGTTAGAAAGGAGTGATGTGTGATGTCAAAAGGGAAAAAAAAATATTTTTTTATTTATTTTTAATTTTTTTTTTTTTTTTTTTTTTTTTTTTTTTTTTTTTTTTTTTTATTAAAAATTTTTTTTTTTTTGGGGGGGTTAAAAAATTGTGTGATGTCATCTAAAATGTGATACAGTTAATCAGTTAGTCAGTTTGCTTTGCTTGTTTGTGTGTTTGCTTGTTTGGCTAGTTGGTGGAGTAGTTAAAAATAGGAGTGATGTATGACATCATCTAAAAGCAGAGTCATTTCAGTTGCTATGTCTTGAATAAAGATTAATAAGATGGTCTGTGCGCCAGAGCAGGAACATGCCTTAGAGACTATTTTGATTTCATGTTGACGTAATAATAACAGGAATAATAACCTTGTATATTTCTGCTCATATTATCAACAGAGTAACATGTAAGACTCAAGATATTCCACAGCAACACGTGCAGAACAGTGGAGCTGTGTGAACCTCATGGCAGCAGAAGAATGACTGAGGAGTGGCTGCTGAGGGACTGTGGGGTTGGTTTGAAATTCACTGTGTGTCTTTGTGTTCAGTTACAGACAGATAAGCAGTGAGCTCTGAGCGGTGCACTGGGGGCTGCTCGGCCCACCGTTAGCAGAGCTAAATGATCAGCTTTTAAAAGCACACCAGTGCTGCTGTACGCCCATTAATCAATCAGTGTAACTGAAAACACAAAGAGAATCTTAATAGGAATTTAATACAGTGTAAAGGAGCTTATAAAGAAAGCAACAGTCATTCCTCACATGTTGGGAAATTTACATTTCATTTAGTTTAATGTCACATCTGCTCATATACACAGGCAAATGATGCTACTGTTATATATGTTTTATATATATATATACACCATACAAACATCATAGATAGATAGATAGATAGATAGATAGATAGATAGATAGATAGATAGATAGATAGATAGATAGATAGATAGATAGATAGATAGATAGATAGATAGATAGATAGATAGATAGATAGATAGATAGATATGTGTGTGTGTCTGTGTGTGCATGACATTGCATGTTTAAGAGGTTTTATGTAATTCATTTAAGAGCAGCTAAACTTGGGTATCATTTTCAAAGACAATTCAAGAGCACTTTCTCAGCAGTGTGTGATTCCCTTCTGCCTGACTCAAGGGAATGCTTTAAATGTCACCACTAGCACAGAATTATCTTCACTATTTAACACCAGCCTCTTCTGTCAGTTGGAAGAATAAGGTTCCAACACAGCCAAATAAAGCAAATATTAAGGAATACATAAAAACAGTGTGTAAGCAATTTAAAAACTGTTTAAAACACTGTCACCCATGACACCAGCTAATTAAACAGTTAATAATCAGCTTAATGTAATGATTAGTTAAAGATTAAAATTATCCAGTCATCCTGAATGTAATACATTTACTACAGAAACAAAACCAGGAGTGTGCCCAGCTAACAGGGTACATTCTCAAAACATTGGCTAACATTCTCTTAAAGTTCTCTCAAAGTTGTCAGTTGATGTTATATATTATATATATCAAAAATGCTATTCTTAAGTTGTTACTGGAACAGTTTTTTAGACAACAACGTCTATAAAACTGGGTGTTTTTAACATTTTTGCCTGGAAATCTCTTCAATGTTAGAAACTATGATCAGATTTGTGAAAAGGTGCTACACAATGTCATAGAAGACCCATTGTTGGCTGTATGGTTCCTAAAAGAAACTTTAATATTCATAAAACTTTTCTTCCTCACAAAAGGTTCATTGTAGTGGAAAAAGGGTTCTTTAGTCTACAAAAAGTAAGAAATAAATGGCTGGTTAAAGAACCTTTGACAAAGGTTTTTTGGGGAACCAAAAATGGTTCTTTACTACAGACCTACAATTAAAGCTATTCTATTCATGTGCTATATATGACACGACAGTGCTTAGCTTTCACAATGTACTGAGACTCATAAGAGTCTTCTACACTTCTGTCAAGACCATATTGAGTGCTTGTGACACAGGAAACTTCCATGATGAGACATAAACACTGTCAGCTTCATGTGAAGTTCAGGATTTAAACCTTGCGGGAGAGATGCAGAGTCACAGAGATGATTTTTAAGTAGGTTGGTCCATTCTGTCAGAATCTGAATCAAATCTTTACAGTTATGACACTGAAGTAAAACCATGTGTATAGACAGACAGACAGACAGACATGATCTGCTATAGGTTACACGTCAGGATTATGTATTGATAAATGAAAGTATTCCTGCATGACCTTGTATTCTGAGGGGGAAAGATACACTCCACTTCATGTTTCCATAATTAATTTTTAATTGATCTTTTCCATCATGAGGGCAGCCGTCTGTGACTGTATGTTTAAAGAAAAGTTTGAGCATAAGTTAGAACTCTCTCTCTCTCTCTCTCTCTCTCTCTCTGTTTATGACTGACAGTGTGGTCTTCTCACATCATCTCTCCATTCTCTCCCTCCTCTTGTTTTTTATCTCTTGCTCCTCTCATTCTGGTTGGCAGCTTCAGGTGTGTGGAACAGTGAGTTTGGCTTTACCCCTGATTAAGAGTTCTCCCAGCTGGGCCGTCAGACGGGGACGCTCAGCCCCCACGCAATTAAATCAACTTCCTCTGTAATGAGGAGTCTGTTTATTCAGTCCATTCAGAGCCTGTTAGCATGGCTCTCTGATTAGGAAGGCTGAGCAGTCTAAAGAGCCGACACAAGCCAGACCTTTTTGTTTCCGAGGGGCAGAAGTAGGAAGTTAATGCAGGTGATGAGGTACACAATTTATTTATGAACCATTAGCGGCTCAGTAGGGGCCAGACTGACGGGGGGAGACGTTTGAAAAGGTGGGGTGGATACCGGTCTGCTGAATGAACACAGACTGCCTGGTGAGGCGCTGATATCACAGGTGGAGTTTCAGGGAGGGGATTTTACTTTGTTGAGGGGAGACAAAGAACATTTGAGAGGCAGGAGTCGCGCCAGACGGAGCTTGTGGTAAGCTGTGGGGTTTAGATGCAGGCTGTGCTTATGACAATACTGCCACCTATAGGTGTTTTTCATCCTCTATAATTCAGAACTCCAGTATCTCCCCAGACCAAAATCCTTTGTTTAAAGTGAACACACTCAGGGCTTTTCATAGTCATCTGTAAGTGCTGGATGTTGAAAACATTTCTGCGTGCTGAAAGAGAGATCAGACCTGTGCAATTAGCTCTCATATTGTTCAGCCTCCAAACTCTTAACCAGTGACAGCTAGAGTAACAATGCTACAGATATTCAGATATAAGGACCAGCAAGCTCAGACCTCTTCACTCACAATGTCCGAGCTGTTCAAACTGCCGTACCATAGCTGCTGTCTCACCAACACGTCTCTGAACTTTATCTCTGAGGCTCATAGGCGATCAGTATTCCAGCTGAGATCCTTCATGGCTTCCATTAAGCAGAAGAGCGGCAGGCTGATTATCCACATTGTTGGCGGTGGGAGGAGTGGACTGTGCCGGCCATTTTTGCATTAACATCCTGATCAAATTTTCATAACTCAATTTAGCGGAGGTTTGTGTGCTGAGGATTGAGGGCTCTAGTCGAGATCTCTCCGCCAGCTCACATGGAACGTTCTCTAGAAGTTCTCTCAACGTTACCAAAGAATGTTTTTGCAGTAATGTTAGCAGAACATTTCTACGTTATATATCATGTATATCCAAATCATTATTCTTAAGTTGTGAGTGGAACGTTTTATAAATGTGGCACAGTTAAAAAAAGTTTGAATAAGTCCTTACAATCAAGCAGCAATAATGTTAAAGCAACGCAAAAAGGACATTTTGAACATGCCTAGATCTGTCAATATAACATTTTTAATGTTTCTGACACTTAATGGAAACGTTAGGGAAATGTTCTAACAACATACAGTTGTTATCTGGCTGGTTATCTTCACAATCCACCTTCATCACAAGTGACACTGAAAGTCCCACAACAGTGTTTTAGTTTTGTGCTGATTTCTCGAAGTAAAGCACTTCTCCTCCTTCACACTAGATGGCGACAGTGAGTCGTGCGAGCAGACGAGAACAACTTCAGTGTGGGCAGTTTTGTGCATTTATTCATAAGTGTGCATTTATTCATAAGTGTGCATTTATTTATAAGTGTGCATTTATTCATAAGTGTGCATTTATTTATAAGTGTGCATTTATTCATAAGTGTGCATTTATTCATAAGTGTGCATTTATTTATAAGTGTGCATTTATTCATAAGTGTGCATTTATTCATAAGTGTGCATTTATTTATAAGTGTGCATTTATTCATAAGTGTGCATTTATTCATAAGTGTGCATTTATTTATGAATACCTTTGGCCTGAGTGTATATTAATTATTTCATGATAATTCTGCTGGTGCTCTTTAAAGGATGGGCTGCAAAATCAACCTGTTTTAGATTCTGTCAATCTTTCATCTGCACAGCGATAAAAAAAACAAAATAAGCAATATGTTTGGCCCCGTTTAATCTTTTAAAGTCAAGCTACAAAGGACATAAATTATGTTTTCTACATTACATTGCGTTTAATAGTGGGGTTTCACATACCAGCTCATAACCGCTGCTCTCCACCAGGTGGCGATATACATCTCTAATGGATCTCTATATGAATTAGTTCATACTGTCTCTCTCTCTCTGCTCACAGTCTGTAACATTTTAAGATGTTATACTACAGTATTTCTGGAAATAAAACAGCTCACAGTTACTCATTTTACTATCAATGATAAATCATCTACCTCATATTGATTCATTTTCATTAAACAGACAGCAAGCTGAGTAAACTGTTCTTTGGCTTGCATTGAAAACCTCATATTCTACGTCTCGCTGATCAAAAGCAAATTTCTGACATTGACTTTATATACTCATTTGTACACAGGGTGAGATTTTCTAGCTTCCACTGAAGCACACCAGATGCTTTCTAGAAGATTCTGGAGGCTTGCAGGGACGCTCTGAATCATCAGGGTTTGTACATACTGGTGTAGTCAATACAGCTCCAGCGTGTGCTGTCATAAAGCAAAAGACATTTAAAAATTCACTAAAATTGCCATGCTCATAATATTATTTGTTGTGCAAAATGTATTAACTTAATGGAATTGCAAACAAAGAAATTTCTCATAAAGTCTCAGTCTTTTGGATCTCACTGTTATTTCATATATAAAGATAAAATGTAAGAGCCTAAACATAAGAAATGTGAGTTGCGGATCCATTTACTCTCCCCTAAAACCTGCTACCAAACCCAAATAAGGCTCACACTTTCTCCAGGGCAAATGGACAATGCTGGGCCCACAGGACAGCATTTTTTTTTAAACATTCCTTCCAGCTGATCTGAGTCCAGTCTTGTTGGGTGGCATGTAATTTCAACAGCATTCACAAACAGCTGTCAAGCTGAACTCAGATCAGAACCAAACAGGGTAACCGGAGCTGCTTAGCGTCTTTATGATCTGGAGTTTGCTATGACTGAGACGTGTCAGTGACTCTGGAGGTTGCCTCCTTCCCCTTACAGAGGAACTGCAGAGCAACCCAACACCTCCAAGAGATTGCCTAAATATAGTACTCATCTGTCCAGGGGTGTGACTTTGGGTACTTGACTTCAGCCTTCAAAAGACTGAAAGTCTTAGGGCAAGAATGGAATGTCTTCGCAATGAAAGTACTGTTGGTTTGAAGGACAGACTGGGAAATAAACAGCAGAGATCTGCACAGAACATTGTACTGTTATGTCCATACAGAGCGTTTAAAAAGCAGAAAAGAACTACAGCAGTTGTCACATTTTTAAATGCATGGGCTGAGAAAGGCTAAATAGGCTATTTATATTTAAGCTAGCATTTGCTTTTCAAACCTTTGCCAGTGTTTTCAAATAGAGTCTCTGCTTTCTCCGTTTCAAAACTGCAACCTGGAAACACAGACTGTGAATTTATCTTTGGAAAAACTAAAGACTCCTCATCTAATGTCAACAAATTGCTTGAATTGCTTTTCTATCTTGCATATATTTCTCTTCTGTTGTGTAGTCTTGTTTTGTGCCTGTATCCAGTGGTGCTAAACAAATAAACAAACAAACAATATCTGCCTTTTCGCTTTATGAGATTGTATGGATTGCTGTGTATTGTATAATGGCTTCCAAAGAAACACGGCCATCACAGGGGAAGCAGATGAAAGGCACATGAGGATGGAAATGTAATTCAGCCACTCGTGTAATGTTGTGATGTTCAGACATCACTGAAGCGCACTTGTGTTTGCACCAGTACCACGGAGAGCTCCATCAAACGCCGCCCAGAAAAGAAACGACGGTTTGCATAACCTCACTCGATCTAAACAACACTACAACTTCTCAAACTAAACTCTGAAGAATGATGTGAACTTCACTGGGTTTGCTGATACGTTTAAACTTTTCCCTTTATGGGCTTTTTATGTGATTCTGTCATAATTACAAAACTAATAACTTGTTGTTTTTTATTAGCTATATATTTTTATTACCTTTGATTAGCTATATTTTATGGAAAAATGCGCTCAACGTGTAAGTTCGCTGCCCAAACATTTGCTTTTGACATTTTTAAGGAGTTTTCTCGGCTTCCCATATACCCATATAAGTGTCCAAGACCATTTACGAGTTAAAAATATCAATGCTGTAACCAAAAACTTTCCCGTGCAGTTCTGTTTCCGTCTACACTCGCAGGCCTGAAACAGGTACAGTCAGGTTTTGTATCTTCTCATCTCTGGCCAAAGGTAGAATGTGCACAGAACTTGAGATATAATTAAATTAATATGCTGACCGAAGCCAAGGAGTCTTAGAGGCAAAGTCTAAAAATACTGCTGTGGCATTTCTCCACTGGAGAAGCCGCAACCTTCCCTCAGCTTGACCTAAGAAAGTTAAAGAAGCTTCAGCGTGTCACTCGATCCGCCCTGTGACATCATCTGCATGGCATAAATAAGAAGGATCTGCTCCATGGTTCAGGACCACTCTCCTGGAACTCCGGCTTCTTGACTTCTGCCCCTCTCTCCTCCACCCAAACCTGCATCATGGTGTGTACTTGGATTTTATTGAACCTCTTGTGCTGTTCCTCTGGCTGAAACACTGGCAGCAAGCCTGTTAAAAAAAAGGACCCCTTTTCTTCATTTTGAAGTTGGTGAAGCATCTTGTAAAGAACCAGACGAGTGCACTAAACGTTTGTCTGCGTTAAAGAAAATTAAACGAACACCCCTGCTGTACAAACATGGAGATGTGTGCGCTTTTATTGGAAGTGTATTGTATTTTAAAGCAATATAAGGCTGTTGTGTATTGATTTGTTATGATAAGATGCAGGCACGTTTCCTTGTGTGATTGATACAGTTGTTGTGTTTCTGGCAGGCTGGAGAATTCACTGCTGACCAGATTGAGGGTAAGTGTTTATTATTGACCATCAGAGTTAATCATGATCTTTGGTTCTGTGAAAAATGGTTGTGTTGTGCTTGTATGTTGAAAAAGGTCTAATCATATCCATTGGCAGTGTTTCAGACAGTAACATCCCAGTTTACATGGAACGTTCTCAGAATGTTGACTGATATTCTTTAAATGTTATCTCAAAGTTATCATAAATGTTCTTGCAGTAATTGTTAGTAGAAAGTTTTTTAACATTATATAAATTACATTTATAAAACACATCTTTTAACATTGTATTATTTAAAAACAATGCAAAACATGTTTGAATAACATTCGTATAACTAAGCAATAATATTAATACAAGGTCTAAAAATATTTTTAACGATCTTAGAATTTTCAAAGTAAAAATTTTGTTATTTAATGGAAATGTTAGAGAAACATATATTATATGTTTAGTTGAGATGCTGCAAATGTACCATATTAGATTCATAAGGATGCAATAATAGAATTTATGGAAGACTTTGCCCTGATAGATTATAGGATTAATTGCTTTTTTTGACTGACTGACTTAATTCAGAACCAGATTCTGATCAATGTAAAATGTGTGGATTTGGATTAATGTAAATATATAGGTGTGGGAATTATTTGTTATATGCTATTATAATCAAAATATGTTTGAAAAAAACGTTAAAGCCAAGAAAAAGAATTCATCAGTAACATGCCTGTTAGGGAATTGACAGTCTCAGTTAGGTGCAAAAACCATGCAGCCGGTCACGGGTGCAGGTTACACAGCTGTCAGCATTCTCGTATTTGACTTGGGTCAGCCGAAGGCTGTCATAACCATGTATAGCAGAAGCTGAGTCGATCTCTGAGGGTATCAGCTGTCACATCGTACACTTAATACACCGTCACACAGGCCCAGCTGCCGAGCACAGAAGTTGTAGGATGCTATTTTTTATCAGCGGATCAGTTTCAACTTAGTGAGCTACACAGCTGGTTGAAATGCGGTTGCTAAGCTCTTTTTAATTTCTCTTCCTCCACTCCTGCATGTACAGCTGGCAAAGTAAATGTGGGAGGGGTCATTGTTAGGACACTTAGTTTATCTGAAGTGAATCAAACATGAAATGTCTTGGGTAAGAAAATAAGGGGGATTTCCATATACAATTTTATGTGCGATGTTCACACATTTTAAACAGCAGTATTTTTTGATAAAGCTGCCAATCGTAACTTCTTTCTCTCTGTCGCCATCTCTGTTTAAAACATAGAATTGCAGGTTACTTTACATATATTGAGGTCAACTGATGTCAAAAAATTCCCAGGAAATCAGACCCAACAGCTTTAATTATAAATCATTATTATAAACTAATCATTATTATAAACAGGGTAAGATAAGGAGACCGTGTTGAACTGTCATGATCTGTCATGTACCTGCTCAGCAACTGTTTTTACTGTTTATTTTTCTCAATTTTGGAACACTAGAAATGATGACAAATAATTCACGCTTATTCTAAAACTTGATTGGATCATCTTAGCATAAAAAAATGGTTATTCACATCCAGGTAACAGAAGTGGACCTCTTTTTATCTTCTGTTACAGACTTCAAAGAGGCCTTCGGTCTCTTCGACAGAGTTGGTGACAACAAAGTGGCTTACAACCAGGTGGCCGACATCATGCGTGCCCTGGGTCAGAACCCCACCAACAAAGACGTGAAGAAGATCCTGGGCGACCCATCTGCCGATGGTAAGATCTTTAGTTTCTGATAAAGTCATGATAAAGCTATTGGCCAAACCTCAACATAATTCCAAGTGGTTTGCAACACCTGGTTTGTGATGTATGTGTGAAAATATCTACACACAGATATGGCCAACAAAAGAATCGACTTTGACGCTTTTCTACCAATGTTGAAGACCGTTGACGCCATCCAGAAGGGCACCTACGATGACTACGTTGAGGGTCTGCGCGTCTTCGACAAAGAGGGCAACGGCACAGTTATGGGCGCTGAGCTGCGCATTGTGCTGTCAACACTGGGTAAGTGAGGATTATGGGAAATGTAGTTCACTCTGTTAAAGCTGGGTGAGTGAGGATGGAATTGTGGGAATTCAAAAGTTCCTATAAAGTGTTGAGCAAATCAAAACTATTTTTTTAGCTTTTTCAAAGTAGACACATTTTTTCTAGATTACTGTTCTGCATCCTGGGATGATTTTTAAACATGTTAAAGATGTTTCTCTGTATGTTGTACCATCACCATCCAGCTCAGTTCACTCCTTTCAAAATAGCACTGCATTTTGTTTTTACTGTATTCACCTCTATATGAAAAGGTTTTGTGAGTTAGGGGTGTTCATTGACACAAGTACTGAAGGATTACCATGGTATGATATGTATAATGTACTTTAAAGAATACTGTGGTATTACCAAGATACATGTCCAAAATAAACAAAGAACTACCATAGTACCATGTACAAAAACACATGATAATGTATTAATAATTATCTTCCACGGCATGAACAGGTGAGAAGATGAGTGAGCCTGAAATTGAGGCTCTCATGGCAGGACAGGAGGATGAGAATGGCAGTGTTCACTACGAGGGTGCGTATCTGGAACCTTTGCAACTTTTTAATGCGCATTGCATGACAGTGCATGCAGTTACATTCCTTTCTTTACACATAGCACTACGTGTATGGCACAACATGGCACTAACTGGAGTGATATAATAATCTCACCTGCCATTAAATCATCACTGTGTCATCACTGTTATTTTTAGAAGCGACTTCAGACCTTGTATGGTGAGCCAGTGTGGATGATCTTTCCTAACACATCTCCTGTGCTTCTCTTACAGCATTCGTGAAGCACATCATGTCTGTGTAAGAGGCCGTCCGTTCTGGGAGTGGTGAGGAAGACTGAATTATATCTGCAGACCCCATGGTGTCGGGACATCCATTCTGTTATGAAGACCAATCAATAAAAAGGACTTTAGGATGTCACTTCTAAACCACTTGTGCTTTCCCCTCCCTTTTGTCCTTGTTTATTTTCTCACCCACCCTATTTTGGAAGTTACATCCTCACACAGTCGATCCTCTGCCTTCCTGGTCCACCCGGGGCGACTGTCCACAGTGGGATGGAGCCTGGGGAAGAAGGAAATGGCCACTCATGAAGTGAGGGTTTGTTTCCTCTTTCTCCACCCATCCAGGGTCACAATATCACCACTAACTGTGTGTTAAAGACACATGACGTTGCTGTGGCCAGTGTGCCAATATTCCCCCATCCTGATTTTCACACAGTCATTTCACAATAAATACTTTTTTCCAAAAGTACATTCTTTCTCTGTATATTAAAAACAGAAGAAATAGTAAATAACATGAACGCATGCTGTAGGAGACACGGCTGAGGCCGGTGGCACAGCGTACACAGTCCAGCATGCTGCACAGTGGAGTTAATATGGGCGATATGAGGTCGCATCTGGCTTGCATCATTTCCAAAAGCAACAAAGTGGCAAAAGGGGATAAAAATAAAAATGCAAAACTTGCTGATGGGCATGTATGTTTGAAAACAACACATCATAGCTGTAATAAGTGTAATATGGACCAGTCTAACAGCCAAAAAACACTTGATTTATATCTATAGTCCATGTTTTCATATAAAATGTTGACCTTGTGGACATTTGTAGGTCCCCATGAGGAAACAAGCCCATACATCACACAGAATGAGGACGTTTTCTGGGAGGGTTTGATTGACAGATCATTTCTACAACAGTTCTCACGGGTTATCTCGTTAACTTGCTCGGTAACTTGAGGTCACTGTGAGGTTTCTGAATAAAATCGTTTACCGCACACCGCTCGGTGACTGAAACGCGCTCGCCCGCCGGCGGCGTTCGTCCTGTCCGGCTTCCGTAGCTGATCCGCAGACGCGATGGCGAGCCTGCAGCGCCGCAGTGACGGCTCTTCTGCAGACGGAGGTAAAGCTCTCAGAGATGTTTCGTTTCTCATCTTCTGGAGCATGAAAACAATTACAACATTCATTTATTTGTTACGATTCCGCGCATGAAATCTCACACAGTCTCAGAGCTGCAGCGTTTCTGGTGAAGTCTCAAGCTAACGCGAGTTAGCGTGCTAGCTACACGGATTTCTGACGAATAAACAGATTAAATAAAACGCTAATATTGAATGTAAAGAAACACCATTAAATACGTCGTATTGTTGCATTTTCTGCAGTACGTTGTTAAGTTCGTAATGCCTAATTTCATAAGCTAAAAAGACTTAATTATTGTTATTATGGACACCGACCATGGTTGTTTGTAGTGTCCTGTGCATGTCTATGGTTGACATACTCCAGTATAAAGTACCACTGTGTTTTAGGACATGTACTGTGTGTACTGTGTGTTCTGTTGAGAAACTTTCACATTTTCTGTGTCAATGTTATGGTATGAGTGTGCCAATAATTCATATCTGTGGTTAGCCTACCATTGTTCAATTATATGATGCTTTCAGTGTACCATAGTGACACCAAAGTAAATTCAGACCTCCTGTAAACAGTGATAGACAAGACAGGCTGATAGTCAAGGCAGACTAATGAAACTGGGTTTTGAAGTGGAGCGTGCACACTATTACGTGCAAACAGTTTGAATTGGGATTGTAGATTCAGCATCGGTTCTCCGAGCAGGTCCTCCTGGACTCCCTCATCTTTCAGGTAACTGTAGCTCACATTTGGTCTCCATGCCAACAGTCGCTCACCTTGGTAAGTTGTTTCGCCTCCAGCAGGACCGGAGAAGAAGGGAAGCAGTGTGAAATCTAAGACTGTCTCTTCCAGCATGGCATCAGGGGACGGGCTGAGAAAGCGCTCTGCTGATGACATTGAACCAGAAGATGAAGCTAAAAGCAAGGCAGCGCCCTCGAAAATGTTTAAAGCCGGGTTTAGTATGACAGCCCAGCCTGTGAAGAAGCCAACCCCCATCTTGATCAAGCTGGGAGTTAGTGTACGTAGGCAATATTTGACTCGGCTAATAAAATATCTCAAATTATCCTACCAAGAATTTTTGATGTGGAGAATTTCAAATCCTTAAGTGATGTTGTGTTGCTCCATTGTTTATTTCAGAAACCGAAGGAACCCACTCCTACTTTACCTGCCAAAAAGACAGGCCTGGCATCTGTTTTCAATGAAGATGAAGATGTATGTGGCATTATTGGTGACAGATTAATATTGATGCAGTCTGTTTGTGGACTCATGCATGCACATGTACATGCCAAATTGACTTTTCATAGATATGCTATGCTGGCAAAAAAAACTGTTATATATTAAAGGCTGTTAATCTTCACAATACTTTGTTTCAGAGTGAGCCTGAGGAAATGCCACCTGAGGCAAAGATGAGGATGAAAAATATCGGAAGGTTGGTTTTCATTTTACTTTTACACAATATGCTTCAAAAATAATTTAAATCGGAATAAACCTGAAATGTTGCTGAGCATGTGGGTATTAAAAACTTTAACAGGTAACAGAACGCTTAAATTGTTACAGAATTAAAGAAATTAGAATAATGTTCTTATAACAAAGCAATAACATTAATGCAAGTTTTTAACTTTCTTAACATTCAAAATTACTTTTTTTGTGTGTTTATAAATGTTTATACGACCATAAACTGTTAGCTGGGTTATGCAGATGTTGAGCTAGTCCTCACTTTGTATTTTTATTGATTGTAGTAATGTGTATTGCTCAGTGCTATTTGGTGCGTATAGCTATTATAGTACACATAACCCACATAAAAGAGATCTTTCCACTATTTCTCATTTTTCAGGGAGACACCCACATCAGCTGGTCCCAATTCCTTCAATAAAGGAAAACAGGGATTCTCAGACCATCAGAAACTTTGGGAACGGAAGCTTAAATCCCAGACCGATCAATAGAGGGGCTGGTTACAGTAACTTACCGTTTGGCACAAAGATATTTGTCCTTTTGTCTCTTTTGTTTGATGAACAGTGTACAAATGTATATATGGAATGAATGTTTATGTTTTTTATTGTTGCCACTTTATTTTGAACACTCTGTGGTTAAAGTTTGCCTTCCTGTGTAAGGTGGAAGCCAGAATAGAGAGAAATGAATAATCCATATTACTATACAATATGGCAGGTGTTCTTTGGCCTAGCTAAAGTTCCACTATATGTGCCACCCTGACCCCTTCTGTCATTTTGTTATAGTTTAGTTGGGTTTTAGAGAACGATTATTGTGGTCCAGCTGTGACAATGAAAGACGTCATTAATAAATGAGCGCTGTGGTTTCACTTTGTGAATGTCCTCAGTATTTTTGATCAGGTCAATGTGTGGTGTTTGTCAGGTTTCTGATGTTTGAAGATCTGTAATTAGTTCTGTACTGTTCAGCAACCAAGAGAGAAGCTTGGACATTTCAGTGAGCTGTTGGATGATCTGCAGCCCAAAAGACGAATCACTTCCTACTAACCATCAGAGCCAGAAGCAGCCTACCAATAATTTGTATTAACACGGTTGGAAATAAGTTAATTTTTGATGCAGCCTTCATACAGAAGTGTTTCAATAGCACATTCTGTAAAATGTATTCAAAACCGTAGTCACATTTAAACAGTGTTAGAATTAGGATTTTCAGTTTCTAAAAAACAGTTTGTTCAAGTTTAATTTTTTAATAGTGTATTTCACAAAAACAAAGTTTAGAACAGGTAGTTGAGACATAAAACAAGTACAACATAGAAAAAAGGTAAAACAATATAGTAAAATACATGGTGGTATTGTGATTTTTTTCAATAACGTACATTAGCATTGTTACAGTAACTGTAAAAAGCAACCTGAAAAAAAATCTGTTGTCTGTATGATTGTAAGTAGACCATTAAATTCAAAGTAAGTTAGTTTAATACGTGGTCTGCATATTTAAATAAAAACAAAGATAAATAAGTGTCTGAGTTTGTAATTGGTCCTGTAATATTGAATGCAATATTGAAAGTGTTTTATAATATATGTCAGCAGTCACAAAGACATCGAGTTTGATAGATACAGAAAAATGTTCAAGTTTTTCAAAACCTGACTGTTTACAATTTGCCCTCAGTGCTGAGTGGCAGGAGAGCCGTATTTCAAGCTGTCAGGAAAGGTTTCTCTACCACAGTTGATTATGATTGTGTTAAACGTAATGCAGTATTATAAGCAGAATACTAAAAGGTGATGAGGAGGTGGCGTGCCTGCAAAAGACGTTTCTGGCGGCTGAGTAAATGGTCTCGCTTTTGGCCGATGTCGTGGTCCTCTTTGAGCAGGTTATCTACAACATCCTTTTGTTGCAGTAATTCCAGCATGTTCCTCTGTAGTGCCTCTGCAGCCTCTTGGAGAAGCTGAAAGCGGATGACCATTGGGATCTGGTCTGCCAGACGCTTGCTTGCAATCTGGAGAGGTTGATAAATCAGAGTCTTAGATACGCAGTTAAATCTGAACCACACCACTTCCAGAAAGGTCAAGTTACTTACACAGTAGTAAGACTCAATGTGTAGCTTCATCTCGTGCAAGGTGGCGTCACTGTTTGTGTTATCTTCATAATCATGTTGCTGTTCATCTTTCAGGTTCTCCTTCACATGTTGAAAGCTCTGATTGTACGTGACGTCTTGACTGTAAACAAGGAGCTCCATCTTGAGTTGAGTTCTCAACAGTGTCTCAGCTAGCGATTCTTTCTCCTGCTTAATGGCTTCGATCTTAGTCTTTAAATGCAAATGAAAGATTTGTTATTTAAAAAAACGTCACTCCTCATCATAATGGTGAACATTTGTATCATGACTCAAAAGCTTGAATAAACATTTGTAATTTTAAGTGACGATAATGTAACCATTTTAATCAATTCCTGCCAGCCTGATGGTATATGAATGAATGAAAACAACTCTGTAATATTGTAATAATCATTGTCATCAACACAACAAAACCCACCTTTGCTATTTTGAGAAGATTGGGGAATCCAAGAAAGCTGATTTGGGCCAGTTGATTAAACCCTTTCTTAACCACATCTAAGTAAATACAAAGAGTATTAATAGTTTATTTTGTAACCTTTCTTCACCAAGCTTAAAACATGGTGCTAAGTGCCCTAAAGAAATGTTTTTAAAAATTCTGTCATTTACTCACCTTTATGTTGTTCCAGGCCTGAAATTTAAAATATATACAGCACACTAACCTGAGATGTTTTTGAGCGTCTTTAATGCAGGTTCCTCTAATGTTTTGATCTGTTCTCGGACGAGTTTCTCAAAGGTCTTGTAATTGATGAAGCCTGGAAGCTCTCTCCCTCGATACTTGGCCTCAAAACTATAAACTTCATCCTCAATCTTCCTTTTGACTGCAAAAAGCATTTGAAATATAAGCAGAGACATCCATTCAGCGTAGAACTCATTTGTTGGTTTGTTAAATGTTAATTCAAATACATCTGTGTTTAATAATTTATAACAATAATTTTTCTAGTTATTTCACTAGAAACAGATGCATTAGAAGAAACACAGAAAAAGGTGTGAAAATGGTTAATGTAGTTAAAAAAAACAGCTATATGTTCACTTAGAAGCTAGCAGGTAAATATTAGTTATAATTATTTGAAACTACAGCAAGAGGGCCACAATCATATCAGGAGACAAGATCTGGAGAGTTTCCAGCAGATAACACACACTGTTCTATACACACGAGTGAGCTCAATCATTTTGGTAACAGTGCTCTTAAACAAGGTAGTACCTGTGTCAATATTATTTTAACGTTTTAAGTAACATTATAATTACGGTTATGTATATTCTTTACTCACATTTATCTCCTGAATGATCCAAAACGGTCTTCCATTTTGCAAATTCATACCGAAGATCTTGAAAAATCATGAGATCGGAAACACACCTAACATCTTCCCCATTGGCCAGGTTAAAGGTGTCTTGAATGAAGGCCGTCACTTTCTGAATTCAGTCATGAGATGTGAAAATGTGAGTGATTTTCATATCCAGACATCAATATACTGTATCTTTCACTACCCAGCTAACAATATTAGATAACAAAACTGTTTCCCTAACATTTCCATTAAGTAACAAAAATGTTATTTGGAAAGTTCTAGTAACTTTTGAAATGTCCAGTTTTTTATGTTGTATTAACGTAATTGCTTGATTATTATAAGGTTACATTTTCAAAACATTTCAAGTCAATTGAAACGCTCACAACCTACAAATTTCCACAATGCAATGCGATAAACCAGGAAGCATTGATCCTCACTATATTCTCTTACTGAAAATTACGTCACATTTTCTGAAGCCTCTCAGCTCAAAATTGGAGTCAGCTCAGTAAATATTAAGAGATTAGATAAAAGTTTTAAAAACACAAACTTGTATTACATATACCAACACGCGCATAACATTGCTAGACAGGTTGGAAACTTTTGGAAACATTTTAAATAATCATCCGGCTGAAATGTTCCAGGGTAACAGAATAATCAATGTATTTATCATAATGTATTTTAAACAGCATTGAAAACAATGTCAGAAACATATCTGTCATGCTGTTGTTAATAAATGTATTATGAGCCTGGGTCCCAACACATGTACAAGATATACTGAGTTATAGGTCTGAATATAAATTGAAATTGTGAACTCATTTTAGTTTATTGCCACAAGGAAACACTTTTATACATTTGTTTTACATTTTTTTAAAGTTAAATTATTTAACTAAATAAAATCTAAAACTAAAACTGAAATAAAAAAACAAACCCACATAGCAATATTAAAAAAATAATAAAATGAAAAAAGCACAACAAAATTGCTACTAATTAAACTAAAATTAACATGAAAACTAAACTAATTAGAATAAAAGCTACTTATTAAGAGCAAAATATTCATAAAATAGGAAGGGAGATCTTCAAGGGCAGAATTAAGCACCACTGGGGAAAGAAACGTGGAGTTTATGAGAACACGTACATCAATCAGAAACCGAAGTTTTTCTGCAGGATCTGATGGTGGTCCAGTACCATATGTCTCCAGTTCCTTCTGGGTCTCAGTTAGCTTTGCCTCGATTTGCTCCTCTAACTGAGGCATGGATTTCTACATAACAAATTCATCAAATGACGATGAGCTGTTTATCTGAGACTAAAATGCTTAGTCAGTCAGTTTTGCTAAAAATGGCTTCACCTGAATATGGTGGACCAACTCTATTGTTAGTTTCTCAGCTAGCTTGGGAACAGTTGCGAAGCCTTCTTCATAAAGTGTGCTGAAAAACAATGTAAAAACCCACACACATCATGGACCAAATGACCTATAATGGACCAAAATGGCAAATTCATTAAATGATTGTGAATTGTGCCGTACAAACTCCTTTAAGTTTTTTGCAGGGTGCTAATTAGCATATCAGATGTAAACAAAATAGCAGATGTTCTGAGGTTTTAATTAGATGTTAGGATTTCAATTCCTAAACCTTTTCAAGGGATTTAAATGATTACAATGTAAGACATTTTACTGAACAATTTACAAAAGGTGAATTTGCGTGCCTGTGCATAATTTTGGTAGATTTTTGGTAGATGACTTTTGAAATCTTTTTTGATGTTTTGATCATATACCTGAAATGGGGATGGTCTTTGAAGAAGGCCTTCTCTTTGTCTGTGGCTTCAGTGAGAGTGACATTATCTGTAATCTCTTTCTGCCCCCTGCACCTGACGATCATGTAGCCTTTGGTAAGATGAATGACCTCATTGTGCACAATGTCTACCACTGTCCCCTCAGTACCTTTATCCACCAGGTCTGGCTTTGTTAAGATGCCTGTAGTAAACATACAACTGAATGTAATTATCCACCAGGTCTGGCTTTGTTAAGATGCCTGTAGTAAACATACAACTGAATGTAATTATCCACCAGGTCTGGCTTTGTTAAGATGCCTGTAGTTAGACACACAATACCATCAGAATATACAAGACAAGCTCTGGTTGTACTGGTCCATGAAATGCAGAGAATTACACACCTAAAGTTCTCCCGCCTTCAGGGTCTTCATCCTGAGCCATCTGTAATGCCTCTGTGGTCGCAATGTCCACATTACACGGCACCACAACTAGGTTAATTGTTTCTTGCTTAGTAACAAACTTCCTGATCAATCTCTTGATCTGTAAGAAATGCATGTGATTAATGTTCCTGTAGAGGTTTGTGTATATAATCCAAGGGTATTCACAGAAAAGGTAAATTCACAGAAAAAACAGGTCTGTACTCAGACCACCATGAGAAAGACAGTTCTACACACCTGCTCTCCAATATTCTCCGGCTGACCCTTGACTGCCACTCGCGCGATCCCGGGCAGGTCAATGAGGGTGAGATCAGGAACATTGGCAGAGGTGATCTGCAGGCTGATGAGATCCTCACTAATACCCACTCCCTCCCCAGCGATCTCATTCTGGGCTGTGAACAAATTAAAAGATTAGAAGTTCAACAATCGCATGGAATCGTTTCTGTCATTGCGTTCTTTGGAGATGTCTTCTCAAGAAAGAGGAAGCCTCCACCTTTACGAATCTCTTTCTCTACATCTGCTGGATCATCAATGTCTCCTTCATAGTCCCCGTAACTGATTTTTCCATGCCACCCTTCCTCCTTACTTCTGATCATCTTCAGCTCAAGAGGACATCTTGTAACAATGCCTGTACCAAACACAAAAGATATGCATTGGATGGCAGCATTACAGTTGCTTATTACACAGCTCTCTGGAATACTCGATTCTGATTGGTCGGTCGTGACACTCTGAGGTCAGTTTTTCCTTCATAATGACCTCTAAAGCTGATAATGGATCACTCATCCGGATGCCGAGTCATCTTGGCCGGTAGTACTTATAAGTTTAACCCTTTCAGTCATGAGTTTTGAATACCATGACTTTTCAGAGAGGCTACCAATAGCAAGCCAGCTTTGAAAGCATAAGATCCCGCCCTCCCTTCAGAGCCACGCCTCCTCCAACACATGAACACATACGTAGTTTGACGAGTAAGTTGGACTGCCAATCATTGCATTCAGGCTCAATGCGATGATTGGACGAAAATTGTATGGTCCTGTGCCTTCCACAGAAGATATATGTATTTCTATAAATATATGTTTAGACACACTTAGTGATTGCTGTCAGGATGTGAAGAGACTTTCAACCAGCATAACAAATAAAAAGCCTACAAACAAATCACACACCCTGCATTTAATTCTAAACAAGTCATGTTACCTCTAAGTAAAACAAACATTATTTTGTGTTACTGAAGTCTTTAAAGCTCTGTTGAAACTGTTTTAAACAGTCTTAATCTCTGGTGTTACTAAAGCAGCACTCACCACTGCCCCTGGGCAGCGCCACCCCGGACAGCGCCTCCAGAACGGAACTCTTCCCCGAGCTTTGGTCTCCTATCACGGCGATGGCAGGCAGCGCCAGATCCTTCTCCACTCCCAGAGATCGTAAATTATCGATAATATCGATGCAAGGGCGAATTTTCTCCTCATAGTGTTGACTGAGTGTGTAGCTCTTCTCCATCCTTTTACAATGAAGAACACAGATAAGATGCACCGCAGTCTGGTCAGTCTGTGACGTGTGAGCTGACGTCACAGGCCGCTTTACTTTCGTTTCCTCCTCAAAGTAATACTCAGCATGAATATCATTATATATATATATATATGTATATATGTGACTGAAATTATGAACATGAAATTATATACATGCTGAATATTAATTTGTATAAACACTTTTACATTAAACAGTGATTTTGCAGTGCAGTATATATATATAAACACTTATTATACCAATGATTATTATACACTTATTATACAAATATATATATATATATATATATATATATATATATATATATATATATATATATAAACACTTATTATACCAATGATTATTATACACTTATTATACAAATATATATATATATATATATATATAACACTTATTATACCAATGATTATTATACACTTATTATACAAATTATTATATACACTTATTATACAAATATATATATATATATATATATATATATATATGACATTATATATATAATGATTATTATATATATAATGACTTCTACTAATAAAAAAATCTCAAACGCTGCAGCCAACAAGAAACGTTTTCAGCACATTGGCTAATGTTCTCTAAATGTTCTCTCAAAGTTATTAAAAACGTTCTTGCAAGGTTTGGTAGTAACGTTAACGTTTTCATTACTCAGTGGACACGTCAGGGAAACGTTCTCACAACGTGAAATGATTATCCTGGAAACATTTTTGTCTTTCAGTGTGTTTTTAATCTCATCTGTTTTCTATTCATTTCCAGCACTGTGTTTAATATTGAAGGCAGCCTGTAGAGGGAGCTGTTTGCCCACATTCAGAGAAACTAATACAAATACAAATCAGGAACAGGAACAAGCCATTACAAATGTTTAGCCCATAAACGCTATCAAATAACATAATACACACAATTATAAGTATTACAGGTCCAGTTTAAACTTTTTATCCAAAAATAAAAAGCATGAACTGTGAAATATAAACCAGCCAGTTTAATTAACCCTTTAAATCCACATTTTATCCATTTTAATTCATTCATTTTCATCTCATCAGGACAGTCAAACAGAAAGACTTTCTCACCTTACATTTTTAACACAGCAAATATTATAAAGCATACTGCCATTACAAAACCTTCAGTTACTGGTTAAATGCATTTCATCTGTATTTTGTTCAATTCATTTTTAGCTTTTACCATCATTTTAAAGAATCTGACAAAGCAACACTTTCAGTAAGCACAGTATTGCCCTGTATATTTATATTTACAGGACCATATTATTTGCAGTTGTTGTTGTTGTTTTTTTTGTTTGCTGATGATGAAGATATAGAAAGTCTTATAAAGTCTTATATTTAATCAGAATCAGTTTTCTGTAACTGGATAAAAAATTACAGTAAATTTCCAAATTTAATTCAATGCTAAATTACACTTTGTCCAGTAAGCTGATGTTTTTTCAGGGTATTTAAACATACTCAGTACATACAGCTCACATTCAGTCATTCTGATTGAGTATTTTTAGACTTCCATGGGAACTTCTGAAATGAATGTTATTACAATGAGGAGTCAGTCCAGTCAGTTTATGTCCAGGGCTGGAGATTGTGTGTGTGTGTGTGTGTGTGTGTGTGTGTGTGTGTTTGGGGGTGGATGGTGGGTTACTCAGTGGAAGTCATGAGATTTTCTGTCTAAAAATATAAAATATATCCTTAACTGAATCTCGGTCTTATGAGCTGCACTCACACTTTCAATGAGACTTTATAGTCAAAAATCACATAACCAGCAGTTTCTAAATGTGAAGGAATTATATTTTAGGCAGTTATAAACACTAGGGCATATATAAAAAGGTTAAGACCCAGATTAAATGGAGCTCATCAGACCTGTAGAATCAACTAAAATTAAACCTTCTGAAATTATGCTGACAAAACGTATAACTGTTAAACTGCTGATAACTATTAAATGTTTTGTGCTTAAAAAACAACAAAAATTATTTTTAGTACAAAGATGTTCTAACAGGCTCTCATGGCTCAGACTGCTGCAGCAGCACACTGTACAATATAACGTTTAAGTTACATGGTGACTGTTATTACTCAGACCTGTTCTCATGCAAATACCCCCCCACACACACATATACACATCTTCCCTTCATTGAGACACACTTCCTTCCTTCCCCTAATGCTCTTGTATGGAGAGCCACCCACATGTTTATAAAAAAGCAAAAAACAGCCACAGAGTCGAAGCTGCAAACCATCACGTGTTGAGTGCTGCAGATGTTTGACAATTTGTGCTGCGAGAAAAAACTTGTACAAATTAAAAATGCTAACAAACAGATTCTCATTGTCTAGTTCAAAGTTAATATTAAAAAAGTTCAAATCAACATTGACAACAGAAAGTACACTAATCTGAGAGCAGCTGGCCCTCCTCATGAGACGTTTCATCATCTAAGATGTCAGTACTGTATTGTTTCCCTTCTTTTCTCATCAATTCAAAAGAAACAAAAATACATGCTGAACATTTGTATAACCTTTGTCGTTGACTGTAACATAAACGAGAAAACACATTAATTTTGTCAAATTGTGTGTTTACAAGAGCAAGTGTGGCTTATGAAAATGGTAGTGCATGTTTTAGTTTTTAATTTTGGCTTTGTTCTTTATATTTTGCTATTTATTTTTATATGAATCTACTACTAATCTAACCTACTAATGTTTCTGATCTGTTTCTTTTCCCACAATCCATTACTAGCACAAACACTGTGACAGCTCACTGTAGCACATCATATCCTAAGAGACATTGACTTGTCTTGAGTGAGGGTCCCTCAGTTGCCTGAGCTCTTAAATGCTGGCAAGCTGAAAATGGGTGCTATGACATAGCCCAAGAAGCATGAAACAGTCTCACCCACACGCTTCTGCCTGATCTGCAGAGAGCAGTACTGCATTTTCTCCCTCATGTTCAGATCTGTAGCTCCTTTAAGCTAAACATCTTCCTCAGTACATGCATTTTGATAGGTCACTTTGTCAAACCCCTCTGAGTGAAATCACCGGTTCAGACATAATGAGGTCTGTACACCTGAACATACTGTATATTTCTAACTTTTTTGGTTAAAAATGAATAAAAATCAGTTATTGAGCAAGTACATGACAGATGAGATCTCCTTATCTTACCCTGATTCACAACAGTAAGTTTATAATAATGATTTATAACTTGAGCTGTCGGGTCTGATTTCCCAGGAAATGTCAGTTCAGCTTCGTTTGACTTTAACATGCATAAAGAAAAGTTTGTAAAGTAACCTGCAATTTTATTTCAAACAGAGATAGCAGTAGAGAGGCAAATGTTACAGATTGGAGCTTAAACCACAATTTTTTAAAAAATATGTTTTGGAACATAAAATTTGTTGGCTGCATTATATGTTTGCAATACTATTCTGTCATGTGATTTATGCAATATGTACAGCCGAACATTAAAAGAATTCTCGGCAGATTAATCACAGTTATACTGTCATAAGTCATTTGCTATAACAACTGCCAGTTTGCTTATGTTGCCGTCTGTGCGTTATGTGGACCGGTCTCATATTTCATGGCCAGAAACAGATGTGTACTTTGTTAAAACATGTTATGCTACATAGTCTGAAAGTTCAAATTCTTTTTAGAAGAAAGTAAAAAAACCTTATTTGAATATAAATATAATTGGACTTTTGGTATTTGCCATAATGATGATATTTATTTCCTTATGAAACCTCGGTATGACTCTTTAAAAAAATGTAGCTAAACGTTTGAAGTAATGTATTAAAACATAAATTAAAAAAACAACTACAACCATTTCGTGTTAATTTGCAGCCATTTATTCCACTTTTATATTTGCAATCAATAATAAGTTTTGTGCAACAAACTTTTGTATTTTGTGAAATCTCTTTGGTTCAGGTCTGTATGAACCAAAGAGATCATACAACGCCTTCATTACATATAGATCTGTTTTACTGAAGATGTTTTCAAAGGAGCAACCAAAGAAGAGCATAAGCGATGACTGTCACATATGCAGAGTGATTTAAAAGCTTCATTCAGATGTTAAAATAGAAAAAACTATTACTATTAATATATTAAAAACTATTATTAATATAAACTACTTATACTGTATTAACACTTTCTCTGAAAAACAGATGTTATGAGACCTTTACCTGCTTCTTCATGTGACGTTCCCTATTTATGCTGCTATGTTAAGTAAATGTAACAAAGTACATAATTTTTCTATTTAATTTTCATCATTACGTTTTCAATGAGCAGGACCAACCAAACATTTTGCTCCTCCCACCCCAGCGCCCAAAAAACAAATTTTCTTTTCTCTCAGTAAAGTGATTTTACATCAAACATTTATCAGTTTAAACAACACACTCTTTGCATTCAAACCCATTAGCATAAATAAATAAGACAAGCTTTTCCGTGCTTATTAAGCACAATTGCCTGTTTACACCACGTTGTTACATTTGTTTGTAAATGGTGCTAAATCACAAACGTCTGCCACGTCACGGGAGTCTGATGCATATGGCGATCACCTGTTTACTGAGCTGAATAAACCTATTTACACAGCGTTTGTGAGCCCTTTATCCACATGCCAAAATGGTAAATGGAAAATCATTTTCTCTCACATCAGAAGAACCCAGCAAAGGTTTGTCTGCGTGACAGAGGTCTGATTTGTGGACTGTGTAATGGAGCAACGCTGGATTGACAACCTCCCTCTGCTTGTCCTGGTTCTGCATTGCACACAATACAGAATGGGGCAGGACTTCCTCTATTGTCTACACATGGGTGTGGACCAGAGCTCTCCGTCGCCACATTGATGCTCTTTTCCTCTTGCCCCTGTCTGACTTAAAGAGCAGCAGAAGAGAGTACACCAGAGACAGAGTTCTGGTTCATCAACTCACACACACACACTAACATTGTTTTTGTTTTGTAGTTAATTATCAACACACACTCTTATCTGAGTTGTCGGCTATATCATGCCTGGAGATTTTGCTTTGCAACAACCCAGATATTGGGAAGGTCCACTCACATCTCCAGACCTCGCAGGAACACACAGGAAGTAGAAAGCTGATGTACTGATTTAAATTATGAAACAGAATCTCTTTAGAACTCTTAAAAGAACAGCTCGTCCAAAAAAACAATTCTGTCCTTATTTTTGTGAAACACAAACGGAGAAATGTAGAAAAATTCACTACGACATTTTTTACAGGGATATATGAAAACTCCATATGCAGCCCATATGAGTCGCTCAAAGCCACACGAGAGCTTTTGAGTCTCAGTCATGCATCCATATAAAAACATTCTGTTGAGTTTAGCACCGCGGATGCCGAAACTCCATTGGTTGTTGTGTGTGTTGTAACCGAGCATGGCGTGATATTTCAAATATGTGGACTACAGAATAATACTTGAGATTTACAGTGGAAGGAAACTTTTTTATTGGATAACAACTTCATTTAAGAGTGGAATATGACAGGAACAAACTGTTGGAACTATACAGTCGTGGTCACCACAACAGTCGCAGTGTGGGAATAAAGCTACATTCACGACTTCTTTTGTGTTCCACTAAAAACAATACATACAAGTTTAGCACGGCATGAAAGTGAGGAAACAATGACATCACTTTATTTCCCACAATTTACTGGTGAATCAATCGCTTGCTTTAAACATTCCAAAAAGGAAAAAAGCGGAGAGGCAAATTTCTTGTATTTACAAGGTGTAAACCTTGTAAATACAAGAAATTTTTACTGGTCCTGGTTAAGTTACACAACATGAAGGTCATACTATTAAACTTGTAATGCATTATATCACACATTGGTGTGTGTTTGTAGGTGAACACTGTTAACTTTCAGTAACAACACTTCACTGCTGAGATTTTTATTTACAGCTGGGGTGCTGTAGGGCAGCAGCTCTTTCAGACTGCTGAGTTATAGTGCTGGTCCATTAGCAGAATCCAGCTAATGCAGTCTTGAAATAATACAGTGAGTTACTCCTCTGAGGAAAATCCCTTTTTCCCTTCCCTCTTTCACACACACGTCACAGAAAGACAAATGCAGGAGACGTCTCTGATTTACAGGGGAAATAAAAACAATAGCAGACGCAGTTACGTTCACCTGGCATTTCACATTACCGCATCTGATGTTCTGACAGCTATTGATGCCGGATCACACACGCTACGACCAGACTAGCTGAAAGTGGACACCCAGCTAACAGGGAATGTTCTCAGAATGTTGACCAATGTTTAATGTTCTTGCAGCATTGTTAGTAGAATGTTTATTAATGTTATAAAGCAATATATAAAAAATGATATAGAAAAGTTGTTAGTTGAACATTTTATAAACATAACAGAGTTCTACAGAGTCTAGGTGAATGTTCTTAGCAATAACCTTAATACAACATTTAAAAAACTGGACATTTTGAACATTCCTAGAACCTTCAAAATAACATTTGAACATTTTTGATACCTAAAGGAAGCGTTAGGGAAACGTTCTTACAACTTAAAATTGTTAGCTGGGTGGGCTCTCACAAGGCACATTGTCAAGTCTGTCACAGAGAAACAGGGTTGAAATAAACCATCAGGAAGTGAGACAAACACAGAGAACTGTAATTTATGGCTGCTGAGGTGAATGCTGACCGGCTAATGGAAGTGAAGCAGGCAGGGACAACACAAGCTGCGAAAAGCATTTAATAACTTTCACTCTCCGTTCGTTTTGGTGTGCTTGTGACACTGAAATGTTTTGCTAACCCCTTTTAATGAACGAAACAGTCTGAAACAATTTTTGTGACATAATTATGTATTTTTACAGATATACACCAGCCATCTTTCTCTGACGTGTTGAAAATGTCCCCCATACAAAATATACATTCAGTGTGATTAAATTGGAACCTTCTGGGCTATGAAACGGTCCCTGCACGACAGGCCTGGAAACACATTCACATATAGAGCTCAACATGTACAACTGCCACACAAGTGGAAAAAGGTATTGCACAGAGAGCCTGAGAGAGAGAGAGAAATGAGACATTAAAGCCGAGGCTGTTTCAGAATGGAATACTGTTGTTCTACCCCAGCTAACAGGGAACATTCTCAAAACGTTGGCTAATGTTCTCTATCAAAACAATTCAGGCAGTAACATTAGTAGAATGTAGTTTAAATGTTATATTTATTATGTCAAAAGAAATGGACATTTGGAACATTCCTAAAACGTTTAAAATAATTTTTTTTTGGTTTCTTAATGGCAACATTCTTATAACCTGACACTGTTAGCAATACATGTTCCAAGCCATAACATCACATTATTGTCAGGTGACTAAACTACTTTGCATGTTTAATTCAGCAAGATTTTAATAAAAGTTTGCAGTTATTTTGCATGTTAATCCAATGTTGTGGCACCACTATTTTGTCATTTGACACAATAACTACAAACTAACATTTAATCCTAAACAGGAAGCTGTGATGATTTGATCATTTGAACTTTTCAGCAGAATTAAAAAAGAGAATCAGAACATCTATAACATTAAGAAGCAATGTTCTTCATAACACACACACACACACACACACACACACACACACACACACACAGAAAGAAAGAGAGACACAGAGAGAGAGAGAAACACACACATACACACACACACAGACACACACACACACACACAGACACACACACACACAAACACACACAGAAAAAGAAAGAGAGACACAGAGAGAGAGACACACACACACACACACACACACACACAGAAAGAAAGAGAGACACAGAGAGAGAGAGAAACACACATACACACACACACAGACACACACACACACACACACAGACACACACACACAGACACAGACACACACACAGAGACACACACACAGAAACACACACAGACACACACACACAGAGACACACACAGAGACACACACAGACACACACACACACACACACAGACACACACAGAAAAAGAAAGAGAGACACAGAGAGAGAGAGACACACACACACACACACACACACACACACACACAGAAAGAAAGAGAGACACAGAGAGAGAGAGACACACACACATACACACACACACAGACACACACACAGACACACACACACACAAACACACACAGACACACACACAGAGACACACACACACACACACAGACACACACACACAGACACAGACACACACACAGAGACACACACAGAGACACACACACAGAAACACACACAGACACACACACACAGAGACACACACAGAGACACACACACAGAGACACACACAGAGACACACACACAGAGACACACACACAGACACACACACACAGAGACACACACAGAGACACACACACACACACACAGACACACACACAGAGACACACACACAGAGAGACACACACACACACAGAGACACACACACAGAGACACACACAGAGACACACACACACACACACACAGACACACACACAGAGACACACACACAGAGACACACACACAGAGAGACACACACACACACAGAGACACACACAGAGACACACACACACACACACACAGACACACACACAGAGACACACACACAGAGACACACACACAGAGAGACACACACACACACAGACACACACACAGAGACACACACACAGAGACACACACACAGAGAGACACACACACACACAGAGACACACACACAGAGACACACACTAGGGGCAGTTATACAAATGTGTACCACTGTTGTGGCATGATGTCAACTTTGGTACATCTACTTTTTTCCTTCCACCACACTGAAAAAGCCAGTCACAGGAAAATGTTTTTGCACTAAAAAAAATCCAGTCTCTCTCTCTCTTTCTCTCTCTCTCTCTCTCTTTCTCTTTCTCTCATGTTCACTCTCTTTCCCTCACAAATGATTTGCCTTTTCATTCCTAAAGCTGTCAAAGTGAAAACATCCACTAACAGTGCAGCTATGAGTGAAGAACATTCCTGCAGTAACAACAGCAGAAAATGTCTTTACTCTTCTATATCATACATATCAATAATGTTATTCTTAAGTTGTTAGTAGAATGTTTCAACAACATTACAGAATTAAAAAATGTTTGGATAACATTTTCTTATAACCAAGCAATAACGTTAATACAACATCTAAAAAAGGGATGTTTTGAAAGTTCCTGAAACTTTTAAAATAATATTTTGACATTTTTGTTACTTAACGGTAACGTTATGGAAAGGTTCCTACAACCTAAACTTGTTCGCTGAGAGGCTGTTAGTGATGTACCTTATAAAGTAGCAGATAACCAGAGGCATACATTCCTTGTCTTCTGTCTTTAGCTCTCTGCTGTTGTGCTTATTTTGGATCAACCCCTTCAGAACCGAGAGGACTTCTGGGTCTCATGGTGGTGGCACATTTCTTCTGTCTACTGGGATCTTGGAATATTTTCCCACTTACACACCCCACGGCCAGCTGACCTCTGCCCGCACTGCCCTGTGGGCATGTCAGGAGAAATGAAACACAGATGTGAGAAACACAGCGTACCTAGACCATCAGAAAGTTTTCTGTGCAATAAATACAGAAATAAATACTGAGGCATTACCATAGTACGTTTTCAAAAAACATGATATTACCATAGTACATATTCAAAAATTAAAAGCAATATGGCAATATAACATACTATATGACATGACACAATTTAGCTTGTTGCTGTGTCCCTTACCATGAGTTAAAAGGGGGTGCAGTTCTCTTCCTGGAGAAATTACAACCCTAATGCAAACACTGTTACTGTATTCTGGATTCATTCTGATTAGCTGGTTCAGGAGTGTTAGATTAGAGGTGGGGTTAAACTACGCAGTAAAGTGGTCACCTAGGATCAGGATCAGACACCCCTGCCCTGTCGCAGTCATATTAGTACACATTAGGGTGTTAAAGGGCAGAGCAGATACCCTTTGAGGGCACAAGCTAAAGGTACAGAAGTGTCACATTTCTTCAAATAGTGTTCACTAATCTCACCTTTCTGCAGCAAAGATGGGCCACCATCCAAAAAGCACTTCTACACGCAATCCTAAAAATGAACATGCTAAACATGGTTATTTTCAGTAATGCAATTAAGAAGAATGATATCTGCTTTTCAAAAAACATCTAGTTTACATAAAGGATGAATGCATCATATCAATAAGAAGGTGCTTCATGATGCCAATAGAAGAACCTTTATTGGTTCTATGGTTCCATAAAGAACCTTTAACATACATAGAACATTTCTATTTCACGAAAAGTTTTTACAGTGGAAAAAGGTTCTTTAGACTATATAAAGGTAAGAAAAGGTTCTTTTGGGAACCTTTGAGTTGGGAACCAAAAATGATTCTTTTATGGCATCACCGAGAAGAACCTTTTATAGCACTTTTTAACTGTTGCTGTTTTGATGCTTGATGCAGTTACTATCTGATCCTCAAACATACAATTAACTCCATCATATAATCAATGGCTTGCATATTCATTTTTTTAAATAATGAATGTGGCTCCTAGATTTATGCTAGTACTTTAATTTGTTTATTATGGTCGTGAACTCATTAGATAAATATCTGGGTCTTTAACTCAGTGCTGTGAGTGTGTAGAGTGTGTGTGGTGTAGCTGTGCTGCTCTGTGACTCAGGGTTTCTTTAGACACAACAGTAGTTCTTACTTTCTCTAAACAAACAGAAGAATTTAAACAGTGATGGTGGTTGCGGCTAAGCTGGGAAAATACTGCGGCTGTAAATGTTTTTCTCTGAGCTTGGAAGGGACCTAAAGAACAGAGGAATCTTGTGTTGGCCAATAGTAATTTGTTGCTCATTTGTAAGATTGTAAAATAATGATTCTGATTAAGTGATTTAATGACCTATATATTTTATTCCCTTTTACTTCAAAGTCTCCATAAAAATCAGTTGTGATCTTATTTAATGTCATATTATCCGTCAGTATCCTGTCATACCAATGAAATGAGTTTGTCAAAATGTAATAACTTCTGAAAACAACTTTTCCTTTCGGATGATGTCACCAAGTCCTCTATTTTAGCTCCTCCCACTCAGCCACATGTCCTTTACTGTCCAACACCTTTACTCATAATGCAGTACATCACATGTAAAATGGGTTGCGAATGGCATTTCATGCTGACTTTAAGAGGGGGAACGTACATTTTGTCATCATTAACTCACCATTCTGTCTTTTTAAACCTGTCATTTCCATACAATACAAGTAAATGGGGATCAGGGGCAGCTGCTGGTCACCATTGGCTTTAATTGTCTGTAACGAGAAACAGCTGGACACAATCTGTTAGATAATGTTTGTGTTTTACACAAGAAACTCATAAAGGGTTAGAATCTCAAACCTTGCCATTCATCCACATGTATAGTCTCACCTGCTGGATTCTTTCATTCGTTTAAATTATTCATCATCGTTTCTTGCAGAGTTGCATATTTAAAGATGGTAGGAGCTGGAATGATAAGTCCAACGTCAAACAAATGTGGAACGGATGCTCTGCTGTTTCCTGGAAGCCGCGTGTTTACCGTAGCGTTAACACACTCCTCTCTCCGCTCCAGCACACTTCCCAGGGTGCACATGGAGACTTCGTCAGACTGCAGCGTGTGGCAGATTGGGTGAACTAATTTAGGATTAATTGCATGCGTGTTACAACAGGGCGTCCATATGGCCTGAAGCTCACTGGAGTGTCACTTTTGTGTCAAATCACACGTTTGCTTGAGGAAAGAGGAGGATGGGGAGGTTGTTGGTATAAAGCGTTGCGTTTGTCTGTTCTGTTGAATCTGCAGAAACATCCAAAATCCCGCTGCTGTTTTGTACATGTATTTTCCTGGATTGGCGTGTCAGTTGTGCGAGATTGAAGAGAAGGTGATTGAAGGCTTTTCTCGCACAGAAAGACTCATTCAGTCAGAAATCTATGACACTGAGATGAGAGAATTCATGCACATGTGAAAAACACAGTGGAAGCCATTTGAGCTCGTCTGGAGTCAATGTCCCCAGATGTTCAGATGGGACCCATTGCACGGCAGTAGAAAGCCATTACAATCAAAAGGTCCCTGAATGCTAGTTAGCTGTGTTATGTGAATGAGAGTTTTGCAGAAGAACACTAGCATGGCCCAAATTCCACCCACTGTTTCCAAATACTTCATTGATGATCAGTCATGGCTCTTAGCAGGAGAACATCAGGAGAACATTGATCAGTATTGCTTTTACAGTTGCGTTTGACTGACTTATCCCGCAGCCATCCAACATTTTATAATTGCTTGTGATTGATCCAAAACGGAGGGCTCATTTTACTCATTGTTTTGACAAATCTAAATGTATATTGTGACATTTTGCTCATAGAATATTGGATGTGACATTTAACTATTGGCTTAGAAAGAAAGCCACACTGAACAGAGACAATAAAGTCTTTACTCGGCAATGACGTGCTGTGTATAAGAGGATACGAGCTCTGTGTTTTCCTCTCTACCTGTCACAACAAAGAAACATCAAGATTCCCGCTCCGGATGGAAACTGGTAAAATACTCAGCTGAAGAAATGTACAGTGATTATTTACAACAGATGTTGGTATAGAGGATTCTATATCCATTCCAAACTCCATATGCAAGCTTTTATCCTCAAAACGTCACCCCAGCTGTCTCTTTAATTCAATTAAAAAGTGACAAACAAAAGGTTTGCGCTGCTGCTAAAGCAAATGTTCAAAGGTATTTGTTCTTTTGTTGCTCACACAGGAACAATTAGAGCTGCTTCAGTCAGTGTGAAATCTGCTACTGAGAGATTTACAGAGAGAATGACTGCAGACAAACCAGCTGGCCCAACAGCGCGGAGAAAGGAAGGTGGCAGCCGGGCTGTTTGTGGTGTGCCGTAAGCTCTCACAGCGTGTTTGCTTGTCACCTGTTTCCCTGAAACATTCACACTTCTGTACAAATGCAGTCTCTCTGTTGAGGTTTGATCCTGATTCTATCTAGGTTTTTATACAAGAGATAGATAGACAGACAGACCTGATTAGAAATTCATTCCCTCACATCGCTTGTTCTTTTCTTTCTGTTTATAATGTCTGTAACTAAATGCAATCAGATGGCATTTAATCTCTGTTCTGTTTGAGGCTCTGTCAGGGGTCAGGGTTCAAGGGGCTGAACTCTTTTAATTGTTCCCCTCCAATGAGGTCTCTTTAAAATTGCTTCTCTGCATCTCTTTAAAATCGCGTTCATTGAGTCACGTTCTGAATTTGGTGCTTTGACTGTGTCTCAAAGACTAAATTACCAACTCTGTGAATGAGAGCGGCAGATACTTAAAATGTTAAAAAAGGCCCCAGACAGAGATGTCACGCAGAACTTGACAGAAGGGAAACTCCAGACCCCGGGGCCAGAGTCTGTGTAGTGCCACGCAAACGACAGACAGCGGCACATCTGGTCATCAGCGAACATTCCTGTGAGATGTAACAAATCTAGAAGCAATTTCCACACGAGTTGCTATAACACAGCATATCGATTAATACAGGCACCCTAGGCGTTATGTTCTAGGAACGTTCAAAACTTCTAGTTTTTTAGACATTACAGTGACATTATTGCTTGGATATAAGAATTTTATTAAAATATTTTTTAATTCTGAAACATTTTTAAAATGTTTTACTGCCAACTTAAGAATAACGTTTTTGATGTATGATACAACATGTTAAAAGTTCTACTAACATTACTGCAAACACATTGCTTGAAAGTTTTGAGAAAGTTTTTAGAGAACGTTAAGCAACACTCTGAGAATGTTCCCTGTTAGCTGGATGTTTATGTGTTTTAACGTTGTGAACATTTCACACGTCACGTGTGTTGCACAAACCCATGTCAGGACGGGTTGAGGACGGGTTGAGGACAAGTTGAGAACGTGAGCAAGAAACGAGTTGCAGCGATCGTCTGAGGTGACCCACGGGTACTCTGTGGGATTGTTGGTCCTCTTCTCAGATGAAGGTATGAGGGTGTTCCGAGCTTTCTCCATTACTTTAATTGCTTCCAAACTATTTGGCCTTGAACGTACACTGGTCTATACTCAACACATGCTGCAGGCACACTTAACATTCCTCTGTGCGCAAGCCCTTAATCTTTCCTCCACTTTCCCTGTCATTTGAATGAGACGAGGGTGATATATGGCCATGAGAGACGCTCTGAGTAACTTTGAAGGCTTTATCCGCAGGCTCTTTGTCTGCAGGTCTGACTAATTTGTTTTTTTCTGCTTTTTTATTCTTATTTTCCATTTATTTGTGGCTTATTGCTTTTAATGTAATGGCTGAATATTGCATCTTTGCATGCCACTTTACACATCAAAGCTAGCTTCAGCTAGATATGTATTTAAATGTGTAAATTCCTATCAAATTGCAACAGCAAAATGCCTAGCTGAAGCACTGAACAGATTTCAATGAAAACAGAACAAAGATATACTTAAAAAGACCTTCATCTATTTTCTAATACAGTCCAATCGTATGCAAAGCCACTGACATTTTTGTTGCCTGAAATGTCGCTGTACACCAGTTCAGTACAACTAACACTGAAGATATCTTTTATTTCTTTGGCCTTAGAGGTCTCAGACTACTACAGGTTGAGTGACCTCATGTAGTTACAGGAATTCAAACCTGTGTACAGTAGGATATTCACACAGAACCACAGTGACAGGTCAGAAATGATCGATGGCTTTCCCTCAGAGTAAAAACATACTCGTGTCTAACCCTCCCTTTTCTCCCACCCTGCATGACAGATGTGTCTCCTGCCCCCACCCCTCCACACCCCACCCATACCCCCCCCAGTTACCCTCACTGCTCCTTTATGTCTGCTTACAGGCTCTGGTAGGGAGGAAATGTGCCTGCCACATGATATCTTGATTTTCCAAAAAAGTTTCTATTTCCTGTGAATTTTGAATCATAGACATTTGCAAAAAAGGCAAACAATAGCCCTTGCTTCTCCAAAATATGGTGCAAGGCATTGTGGTCTGTGAGCAATAGTTCTTAAATCTTGAACCAGCTGTAAATGTGTTCGGAGCAGCAGGGGGAAACTCTTTTGTCATTTCTGGTCCAGATGTACTTGCTCTTCCGTATATGTAACTTCGACTGTTCGCGCTGATTTAACTAAGCATTGTGTGTCAGGGATGATGTAATTGGAAGTCATTGTGAGTGTTTCCTAGGTAAAGAGCGTGAAACTAAAACCTCTTCAGAAGTTTTCCGCGCTTTGGTGTAGCGGCAGAGTAATTAAAATGCATACGGCATACTGGATCTACTCAAACTGCTAGTTTCAATTTCCTGCTGTTTTTTTAGACTACAGTCAAGAAACATTACAACAGACCAGTGCTCAAATGATAAGGGCATTTAAATGGCACTTAATACAATTTAAGGAAACAAATAAATAAAACTTTCTGAAAAAGACATTTAAAAACAGAAAACGACATGAGTAACTATTTTGTTAAACAGCTAAAGGATAAGTTTGCTGATTAATCAGTTTGGCCCATATATCGGTCAAAACAAACACAAGCAATTTACACAAAGCTTTTGAGTTTCTCATCATACTTTTATAAAAAAAAAAGTCCAGAAAAGAAAAAATGCAGGATGCAGCTTTTATAAAAGTGACTGTCGTTCCTGTAGTGACAGAAGTGTTTCTTTTGGCTATGAGTGATAGGCAGCTGGCTTGACTTGTAGATTTATAACCCCATTGTTCTGTTTCTCCATAACACAAACACACAGTTTCCTGTTCTGCTCTAGCCACACTTAGCATTCAGGGTGGAAAACTGTTTGTAACACAAGATGGGAAAGAACAGCCAGAGATAATGTGCTGTGGAAGGTGAGAGGTCTCTATCTGAGTGTGTCTGTCTGTGGGAAAGAGAAGCGCAGTAGAGGAGCGTGTGAGTGCAGTTAGCAGTGTGTGAGACAGTAAAGTGTGTTTGGGGTCATGAGGTGTGACGGGTTCTTTTGAAATGGATCACATTAAACTCCTCACTGTGGGAGAGGTGTAAGTGTCTCGGTGACCCAATGCGTCATTCGGACACTAAAGCGAGTGGTATGCACTTCCTGTGTGTCGAGGGGAATTAAAAAGACCCGGTGAATGGTCAATCTGATTTCAGCTTCGAAGAACGATTGCAGTGATGAATGTTTTGCCAGGTAACCTCAAAAATGTGCTTTGTGTGGTAAAATCAAAATGAGCTGGTTTTAGTTCAAGAGAGTTTTGAATAAGAGTGAATCAACTGGTTTTATTAGGTTACACTAATAAAAGTCATTTTAAGGGTCCAATCAGGTAAAACAAAGTTAGAACATTCTCTAAAAGTACTCGCAAAGTTTTTAAAAACGTTCTTGCAGCAACTTTGTTTAATCTTTCGTCTCAATGTATATTAAAAACTTTATTCTTATGTTGGTAAGTGAAACATTTTAAAAACGTTACAGAATTTTGAATAACATTTTTAAAACCAAGTACTAATGTAATACAACACCAAAAAAACTGGATGTTTTGAATTTTCCTAGAACTTTTAAAATAACTTTTAACGTTTTTGTTACTTAATGGAAACGTTTTTGTTAGTTGGGTTGATTGTTTAACTGTGTGACTCCAAACATCACTCACTGGTTTATTGAATCTATTAAAGCACTTCTGTCGCATGCGAGGTTGATGCAGCCTTCACAATCCTGATTGCAAATGATTCTGTAACAACAATTCTGTGACACTGATATTATTTGAAAAGTTACAAATTGAGTCAAGCCACATCGACGATATGAGTTGAACTAAGAGTTTATTTGAACAATAGAAAGCAAATTTGCGCATTTTCCATTCATATGTTCATCCGTTCATTTCTCCAAATGCAGAGCAGCACAAGCAACTACGCTGAATCGATTCATTGAACCTTGTCAGCCATCTGGAATGTGAAATTTCCTCAAAACATTATCGGCTAGAATCAACAAACAAATCTAACGACTGCAAGATTTTATAAAAATGAACAAACTGATGATATGTTCAGAATAAAATTTCTGGGTTGGTGATGTACTTTGTGTTTTGAGACAGCTTTTATATTGTAGGGAAATGGGCAAGCAATATTCCAATTAATACAAACCATAACTTAAAGTATAAGTTAAATGTCTGGCTATTGTATTTACATTAAGTCAACAAAAAGTCTTTCTTCATGTTGATCTTTAGTTTTGTTTGTTTGTTGTTGTGAATAAATGTTTAAAAAGTCATAAGCTGAAAAAGAACCACATGCCCTGTGAGGACCACACGGGCAAAGACGTGCACATTAACACTCGGTTGAAACTGCATGAGGGCTGGAAGGCCTGTGATTTGATATGTAATACTCATCAAACAGGCCAGCTTTAAGATGCAGACGCTCCAGCTCTTATTGTATTGAGACAAAGGTTTTTAAGGTATAGAAACCAAAGTGACTTCCTGTCTCATTCCAATTTCAATAAAGATCTTGGAACTGAAAATCATGAGGACAAAGATAAACAATAAATTAAAAACAGACATGAATGTTTGTAACTTCATCAGGATAATCAGGGCTTCGCTCCTCGCATAGTTTTTCTTCTTGAATTGAAGTTCAATCAACATGAGATTGAAGGATTTTACTGTTTGTTCATCTGTGCAATCATTCTGGTTTTTAAAGGTCATTCAGGTTCTAGTGTCCACATTAAAGTTTGAACAAATACATTTCCACATTTAATCCAGAATGAGGCCTTGAGATCAACAAAGGTTAGTTCTTCTGAACTAGACTTACGTTTCAACCCTTCTAGCAACCAGCTAATCGGATAAACCATCCGTGACAGATCAATGACAGTGGCATCGCAATAAAGACGTCCATCTTTGGAAAAAATGTGGTCAGTTTCTTACTCTATGCCGTAATGTTTTGTGTCCTACGACTGTTTTCGGAGTCACGTCAAACTTTGTAGTAAATATTTGCAGGATTTTGCGGTGGAATTTCCTGGACAATGTAGACGGGGTGGCCGTAGTCCCCACTGACCTTCTCGTAGTGTGGGCAGTACATGCTACCCGAGGTCTGCAACGGAAAGATGATGTCACTCGGCTCAGAGCCGTTATTGTTACTTCCTCCACTGGCCGCACTGCTGCGTTTGGGCAGCGTGTTTAATGGTAACTGGCCCGAGCACTGGGCGGAGTTTTTCTGATGACGCCGATGCAAAAGTATTACCAGAGCGATGATGATGATGATGAAGATAACAGCACCGGATGCCACACCAGCAAATAGGGCCACTTCTGATCCAGCCGAGCCCACAGACTCGCCACTCTTACCTCCAGTGTCACCATTCTGAACAGAGTCTGGAGAAGAGAGAGAGACATAAGAGAGTCACAGACAGACAGAGAGAAAGAAGAGAGATACAGACAGAGAAATAGAGAGAGAGAGTGCGAGAGACAGAGAGAGAGAGACAGAGAGAGAGAGAGAGAGAGAGAGAGAGAGAGAGAGAGAGAGAGAGAGAGAGAGAGAGAGAGATTGGGTATAAGGTTATGATGCAAGTTCACTGTGAGGCCCAAGAGTACAAGATCAACTAAACTTAGAATTTTTGGTAAGATTACAAATGCATCATTATTCATTTTCTTTAGACAATGAATGTTTCTGGTTTTGGGGAGACATGATCAATCTGACGCACTGACACTCACCAGTTTTCCTGATGACATCATTTTCTTTGCTGAAGGTGTCTGGTTCCTCGTTCTCGGGGGGTTTCAGGGGAGATCTTGTGGGGTGTTTTTTCACTGAGAATGAATCTGTAGGATCTACAACAAATCAGAAATGAGACAGTGCAGCGTGTTCAGCAAAATCCAAAACTGGTCTGAACGTAATCCCAGTTAACAGGGAACATCCTCAGAACATTGGCTAACATTCACTAAAAGTTCTCTCAAAGTTATGAAAAATGTTCTTGCAGTAACCAAGCAATAACATTAATGTCTAAAAAAAATTGATGTTTTGAACATTCCTAGAACATTCAAAACAACATTTTTATCGTTTTTGCTACTTAATGGAAATGTTCGGAAAACACTACAATTGTAAGCTGGGATATCAGCCCAGACTTCCATCTTTTTGGCTTGTGGGTATGACGCCTCAGGCCTTGAGAGGGATTTTAATGAATTGGCTTATATCTTCAACTGTTTACCCACAAGCCCAGAGACGGGACAGCTGGCATAGCCACAGGAAACAAGCTCACATGACATTTCAATTACATGCTGAAACACACGCACACAGACATCCTCTACTAGATCAGTCCATGTTTTGGCTGTTACAGCAGGAAAGATCTTCATCTGGTGTGGGGATGGAGAACAAGGGTGTGGGAGGTACTCACTCTGTCCAACTCTCAGGATCAGCTTCATAGATTTGGTCTTACACACACCCCCATCATGATTGTCTAGACCTTCAAGAGTGCTGTTTGATGTGGCTGAGAGGAGGGTGAGGCAGAGAGAGAAAGACAGAGAGAGAGAGAGAGAGAGAGAGAGAGAGAGGTTGTGATTTCAAGCAAAATTAATCTCAGCATCTGTGTAAATCATACCAAAAACAGGGTTACCACAAAATCAAATATCAAATAATATTTTGCTTACAGAAAACGAAGGAACATATAGTCATATATTATTGAAATTGTGTTGTACTGTACTTGCTGGTTGTAATGTATTACAGTATTGTTCAGTTTCTTTGAAAATGTCAAAGAACAATAAAAGAAATATAAAGGACAAAGAATTTAATTAAACAAGTTTTTACATTAGGTGAAGAATGTGACCTGAACATGTTTTTGAAAGAATCACTCGTGTAGATATATGTGAGGTTATATCTTTCTTTTTTAATGTTGAATATAAAGACATACAGCATGTGTGCATGTGTGCATGTGCGTGTGTATGTGTGTGTGCATGTGTGTGTGCATGTGTGTGTGTGCATGTGCGTGTGTGTGCGTGCATGTGTGTGTGTGTGCATGTGCGTGTGTGTGTGTGCATGTGTGTGTGTGCATGTGCGTGTGTGTGCGTGCATGTGTGTGTGTGTGCATGTGTGTGTGTGTGCATGTGTGTGTGTGCATGTGCGTGTGTGTGCGCGTGCATGGATGTGTGGGTGGGTGTATGCAGATGTTTAAGGTTCAGCTAGCTCACCCAGACAGAAAATCTGAGTTTTGCAGCATGGTAAAGCTTCTTAACAGCTTCTGTTTGTTGTGTTACGTGCTGGTAAATCCTCACCAAATCCTCATCATTAATAAAACGAGACGCACATGCGTTAATTCACGAAAAGCCACATGCTGTGAATAATAACCCGCGCAAGTCAACCATGCAGGTTTAAGCTTTTTTACAGAAACTGAAGCACATTACTGAAGTCTTTTCAGATCACGATCACAGAATATCAAGGACTTTCTTTGCCACTCAAACCTCAGGCCGCTCAGTGGCTTGGTCAACGATTTAAACTCCATTGTGTCTACGCACACACACTGTGCTCTCTGATAGCTGAGCTGAAGAATTCCACCGGCCGTAATCTCTCTTTCACGGCGAGGATTAAGACCCAATCCCACACAAACAAATGGACTTCCCCTCCAAACTGCTTAGGGCACTAAAAGAATCAAGTGGACAGAGAGAGTGGGGGCTGGGCAAAGGGAGAAAGCGGGCGAGAGAGAACGAGCTGAAGAGAAGAGAGAGAGCTTTTAGCCAACATGTTCCAGTTCCCTACAACTGTTGCCACATTTGTGTGTAGCGGCCTCTCTGGATGTGACCCGACACCCAGTCGTGAATGAAGGCCGCTCATTTCCTAACCACAACAAGTACACTCAGTGCCGCAGGCCAAAGCAGCTCGCCCAGTCACGACGACGGCAACAAAGTAACAGAGTGGAGGTGGATAACTGTAGTTACATACAGAACAGAACTGCAGGATCCAGGCAGTTAGTTTCAGGTTATTTTTAGCTTGAGGAGACATTATATCTTATGGCGCTTAACTGTTTTGGTGATCATATTATAACCACACATCCTGTTTGTAGATTGATTCTGTTTGTATCCTGTCTGTTTGTCTGGGTGTCTGTCTGTCTGGAACAAATAAAGTTAAATACTTTCTTAGAAGTTACAGGATGGAACAATATCAGACGCCTAGTCATGCAGATATTTATTGTCTGTTTATAATCACTTTCATTTATAACATGTACTCTCTTTGACCTTTTATTTTAGTACTTTTTTGTTCTGTTGTTTATACTTGCATCTTTTAACTTCCAGAAACAACAAATTAATAATAAACTAACAGTAGCTACTTACAATTTTTACACGCAAAGGGAGCTATGAAGTACGACTTTCCAGTAAACCTAAAAACAATTCCAATAAAGTTTGCTCTCTTAGTCTCATTTCATTAACTGCAGCGCATATCAGGGTTAAACACACACGTTCTGACATGCAGGGCATGCACACACACAGTAATGGAGGTAAGTCTCTTTCGAATCATTTAGGTCAGATAACCGTGTCCCTCAGGCTGCGGGCCAAGCTGCCTTAAAAAATCACATCACACTGATCTGTCTCACACTGGCAGAGGACTGGGGGATTTAGAGCGTGCAAATCTTAAAATCACATAAACAGCCATTATGGAAAGTGCCAACAGAAAAAGAATCAACATACCATTAAACTGAACGATGGCTCCTTTCAATGTCACATGTTCCTCATAACATCCATTTACAGAGCTACTGACCAGAGAACATGTTAACCTGGAGACTGCTGAAGTAACCAGACCTTTTAGATATGCTACAAAAAATACTATTAAATATTCCTAAAGGTATCGTTTTTTCAAAAATGTAAAGGTGCAAACTGTAACTTTTGCCTCTCTACTGTCATCTCTGATCAAAACATGAGCTTGCACGTTACTTGCAGAGTTATTTTCTTAACGTGGATGATGAGTTTAAATTCCAAACAACTGCTGTAAGAACAAGATACAAACGTTGTACCATCTACAGTACGGACATGTGATACAGCAGCCGCATCTTCTTTCTGTTTACAGACTGCATTTCCCACAAAATCTGATAAATCAAATTATAAATCATTATTATAAACTTACTTTTGTGAATCAGGGTAAGATAAGGAGATTGTGTTGAACATGATCTGTCATGTACTTGCTCAATAACTGATATTTGTACATTTTTATGATGTTTTTAGGAATGCAGCTTTAAATGTAATCATTTTGATGTGCGGAAACTTAAACAATATAATAACAAAGTGACTGAAGTTACATTCGCATGAACTAAAAACCTGATCTAATGTATTTGCAGGAGCACACAGAGAACAGATATCTTATTCACAGGTGTGGGATCAGTTATGAACGGCCAGGGTAAATAAACTCACAGATGATGTGGTAGTCCTTCCCTGTGAGGAACTCCAGGCCCCACAGGTTGGGGCTGAACTCTTGAAACTTGAAGGTGAACTTAACATCCTGGTCCGGCTTATCACAGTTCAGCAGTGCCATGTTGCCCTTAGCAACGCGACAGGTCTCCAGTTGCTCTTTGGTAACCAGATAGACTCGGAAGTATTCGATGTTCGTCTGCTCAGTCGAGCCTGTCTTGATTCTCGGACAGACAATGTCCATTTTGTCCCCAATCTGAGGGTATAAAACCAAACCCCTCCCTGGAACAAACCTGAAACGACAAAACAAGTGATGTTAAAATACAGCTTCTAACATCAGAATAACAGCGTTACTTACAGATTCGCTTCTGATCACAGTTTTTCAGTTGTTCATTCTTCATAAAATCCATCAGGTTTTAATCGTTTTAAAGTATTACATATCATCAGTTTCTTTAAGTCAATCAATAAAGGACACAAACCGTTTGCAGTTTTATTAACCTCACGTAAGTTTTGGTCAATTTGCCTTCAGACTGTGTGTGGAAATGTGCTTCCACAACAGACTAACAATAAAACATCAACACACATTGAGTTAGTCTGGAAGAACAGACAGAAAACTTTGGTTAAGTTACACAAGGAATGCAGTGCTGCTCCCTCCCTGCGCTGTTAAACAGGCGATCAACACAAATAGAACGAGACAAGCAATTTCCTTTGGCTAATTTTCAGAGCAGCATGAAAATGCATGTAAATCTTCAGGATATTGAGATTCTGACACACACTTTCTGTTTGACTAATGACTTAACTTTCCATTCTTCCTTTTTGTTATTTTCTTTCCGTTGTATTCTTCATCTCTCTGTAAAGCATTCGTGCAAAATCGCTCATTTACTCTTTGCAGGCTGTCCTGCCTCTGCCCTCATAATAAAAACTTTACAGATGTTTATTAGAATGTCGCTGTAGCTCTTTATTACACTGTTAACATCTAATCATGACCGTTCAGTTATTTGCAAACAAATAAATCATGTGATTTCACATTATAATCAATTTATTAATACCTTCATATTATAAATCTAGCATGATAAAGTTAACACATAGTTAACTAACTCTAACTCCCATCATAAGCTAGAAGAAAAGGGGCCACTTTCTAAAACTACTTCGCATTCTCATAAAGTCATTAAGAGGCAAAAAGACCCTCAAGGTTCTGTTGGGGGTCCTAACAAGGCAGGAAGCTTTACTGCCCCTCCTCCTGCCCCCCCACAGTACCAACTTCTGTGGGGCTCTTGCAAAGAACAAACTGGGATGGGGGTAAAACTGTGCCTTCATCCCAGCACCTTTTGTCTCCTCAGCTGTGTGACAAAGATTACCCACCGAGCTACTGGAACTCATGAAAACCGATTACAACCTGCAGCAAAGCTCCACGACACCAGAGGTTAGCATCTTAAAAGAGCGTCATCCTGAATTTAAACAAAACTGATCTTTCTATTACTGCCCTACGGCTGTGAGGACACTACCCTGGCAACCCGTTTCCCTTTAGCGACTGGCTTCAGGTTTTAAAAACATTTAAACCTGCAATCCGTAAGTTTTTTGGGTTAAAAATAAATAAAACAATAAATCAGTTACTGATCAAGTACATAACAGATCAGGGTTTAAAACAACCTCCCTATCTTACCCTGATTCACAACAGTAAGTGTATAATGATTTATCATTTCAGCTGTTGAGTCTGATTTTGTGAAACATGAAATCTAGGTTAAAATCGGTTGAAGTGCTTTAAAATTTTAATCCTGGTAATTTACCGTAATCCTAAATATTAAGTGCTCCTATGTTCCCTGAATTGCTTCTGGTGAACTGATGAAAAGTTACTTTCATGTTTAATGTTAAACAGGACGAGAGTTTGTAGAGCACTCTGGCAGCTGAAACAACACCAGTGATTCGACCTCAGAAAGTCGCACTTTCTCCTACTTACACGGCTTCCCTTTCTTAGCTGCAAACTGTTTGTGTGCAGAAAGATGCCCTGAGAGACAGAAGTTTCATTGTTGAACATCCATTTACTGAAACACTGAATACAGAAGCTTTAGCAGCAAACCTCTGTATGAAAAACTTGATTTCACTCTTCAGTTCAAATATCTCAACTTATAATCTAAGTCAAGTCTTAAGTTTAAAGTTACACTGTGTGGATCAACATGTAAGGTTTCCATGGTCAGATTGTTCACACTGAAAATTCACCATTTCATGTATGAAATACAGTGCATATAGCAGGATACATGGCAGACTTCATTATTTAAATGAATGCATATACGTGTGTGTTTAGGAAACGCTGAAAGGGAGAGTTTATACATTTTAGTAAGAGTAAACGTTATTATAGTATAATTTTTGTAGGTTGCAGGTGAAAATGAAGATCCTGTTTACAGTGACATCTCCACAGATGAAAACTTCTCATTCTGATAATAGTCATAAAGCGTCATTGTGGGTCGCTTTCACAGACACGCATCTGCTTATTTAAACGCTCAATGATGAAGAAACCTGCAACAAACACGTCACGTCACGTCACGTCACGTCTCGTCACGTCACGTCACGTCACGTCTCGTCTACTCACTTGGTGTTCGAGGTATTCCAATATATCGATTCTAAGACTGCGGACCGGGTCGTTTTCACTCGACAAACAGCCACAAACAGCCCAAATAAATAACCCCACAGGCTCGCATCCATCACGGTGTCAAATGAGTCCAGATCTGATATGAGGGGATGAATTTTGGTTCTTGACACACAAACTCTTTGCTGATGTGTTAAAACGACTGCTGGCAGACTGAGAGCTCTGCTAAACGACCGTCTGTACAAAAGTGCCGGACGATGATCCATGCATCCTTTGCGTTAAAGCGCGTATGGGCTTTCCTCTGGATGCGGTCTCCAGCATCTCTCTCCGGTCTCCAGCATCATCTCTCTCCGGTCTCCAGCGTCTCTCTCTCCGGTCTCCAGCGTCTCTCTCCGGTCTCAGATGGAGTCGTGAGTCCGTCTCCTGCTCCTCGTCTTGGGCTTCAACTCTCTGGTCTTCTTGGAGATCTCAAGACGTGCTCGGAGACTTTCAGCGCCCCGCCCAGCGGCACCGTCAGATCCGCCCAGGAGACGCTCGACCGGCGACGCTAAACGACTGACAGCCGGTCAGACTGAAGGAGAAAACAAACAATTTACTTCAAAATCTAGTAAGTCCCCACAAAACGACACACTTTCATTTCTGAACAAATTCTCTATACAGATGTTGGTAGATCTGCTACTACAGTAAGGATGCATTAGTTAACATGATACTATACAATATAAAATAACAATATATATTCACGTTAACTGATATTAACAGACAGAAACGTTTACAATGTGTTAGGAAATGTGAAATGAATATGACCCAAGATGAACAGATCTGTGTAAGTACTGTTCAGTGTTAGTTCATGTTAACTAAATTAACAAATGTTAATAAAAGGTACCTTATTGTGTTATCACACACACATATGTATATATACACACATATATATGGTAACATCATAAAGGTTTTCGCAATAACTCATCTTTTAATAGAAACCTGAATGTAAGCTTGTACTAACTCATTTCAAGACTTTAATCCGCTTACTCAAGTCAAGCCTTAAGAAATCCGCACCGTTCCCACGCGTGACGCGTCGCGTCGCGTCGCGTCACACAGTCTTGTCAACACACGCGTTTCTAACTTTCTCAACATTGATCCGACAACGACTCGAACTAACAGGTTAGAGATAACTGATGATAACTGATGATGATGATGATAACTGATGATGATGATGATAACTGATGATGATGATGACTGATGATGATGATGACTGAAGGTGCGAGCGTCAGATGAACGGTGTCACAAATCTAATAATTAAACTCAATTTAAGACATTAAAGTGACGGTAACATCCGTCATTAAACACATGAACTAATGCTGCTACAACCTGCTTCACTCTCACACTTCACAATTAACAAAACAGTTTTACACAAACTGAAATTCTTTGGTTAAACAATTGTTCATGTGAGTTCATTGTGCACAACTTTTGATTTAAAAATGTATTAATGTTGAAATAATTAACTAAAATTCATAAATGTTGTATTGTTAATTCAGTTTACATTAACTAAGATTAGTTAACCATTATTGACAAATGAAACCTTATTGTACAACACTACAACAAGTCCATAAGAGCCTTACAATGACTAAAAATGATCTAAAATAAGAAAAACAAATTACAATAAACTAAAAAATTCAGATATTTCATAGTGTTTGGTTATGTTTACAATGTACATACATCTTTGTAGTTACGCCAAGCTCTACAATATTTTACTGGGTAGGAATTGTGGAGGAGTTTCAAATATTGTTATGGACAACAGGGCAGGGCCTTGACGTCAAAAGGTTGAGATCCACTGTTTTAGCAAGTACATGTTTTTTACATTAAAAAATGAACGAGCATGTCAAAACAGACAGATTTTACAATCAAAACACATTGATGGATTTATTGGAGATTTCTGGCATATTTATAACTGTCAAGCAGTTACACATACACACAAATTCTGTCCAGACTTTCACTCACTCACTCACACAATGACCACGTACCTTTAATTCAAGCATCATCCTTTTTATATACTAAATGTACAGCTATTACATGTAAAAGTGTAAGAGAACTGTCACTGTTGAGTCACTGTTGTTTGTGTGATTACAGTTCAGCTCACAGTGGACATGTCCAGACACCATGACTTCCAGCTCTCACAACCTGTTTGACAATCGGTGATTCTATTTATGTTAAACGTCCAATAAACCATAAAAAAATATAAATACCTAAAGTCAAATCAGTCAGGAAAATCTACTGTGGTCTTTTTGAACTTTTTGAAATTGTAACACGTTCGGAGACGACAGGTCAGGACGCTCCTTATATTCCCCACTTGTGCGATACATCAAACATGCCCGCAGAGACTTAAGAGGATAAGTGGAGGTTATCTACTCAAGAGTCACTAACAGAAAACAGGAGAGAAATTGTAGAGTGTATGACAAACTGACTGTTCCTGTAGTTCAGAGAATCTGAAACACACCACACGAGACCTGCGGAGAACTCCTGCCTCACGTGGAGAGGTGGTCTGGAGAAAGTCTAGAGAAAACACATTTTTACATCACTCCATGGCCTTGAGTGAGAAAGACAGTTTGGGCCTTGACTTTCCTTTCCCCAGAATCATCTTCTGTTCTTCTTTCTGCTGTTTCTGTCTCTCTTGCTCCAGTTTCATGCGCTCCTCGTGGATCTTTCTCTGCTCCTCAACTATTCGTAGCTGGTCCTCTGCCTGCAGAACAAAACGTGGAGAGTTTGTTAGGAGGATCTCTAAAATATTCAGTGCTTCACAATATTCATCAGCTTCAGAAGTGTGGCCTTACTGTTTCTGAAGAATAACGCAAATAAAAGACAAACTTCATAATACAAACATCTCAAAGCTTCACAGACTTTGCACAAAGATTAGCAAAGAGGTTTAAACAAGGAGCTAATGAAGGTCTGCAACAAATCACCCGTTTTCTTGCATTTATTATAATCTAGAAAAGATTTTTAAATAATGAATTGTTTGTACTGTTCAATAATTAATATAAAAGACTCAAATATGAATTAATAGCTAGTTAACTCCCTCCCCACATTCACACATTTTTCTCTCAACACTTTTGGGGTTTCACGTTTCTGGTTATTGCCAACTTTTTTTGTAGATAATTAACGTAAAATTTCCCTAAAACTCTTGTCAGTTAACTGGTAACACCGTTTCATTCGTTTATTCCATATTTGCATATGTAGTGTTTAAGGTAATGAAAAGTACATTCTAATATATACATTTAATAAATACTTTTATTCATAATTCAGTTTATCAGTTTGCGCTTCCTGGGATGCAAACCCCATGACCTTGGTGTTGCGAGCACAATGCTTAACCAGCTAAACAGAAACATGCATGGTACTTTCAAAAGTTAAGGTTGCAAAGGTACAGGTAAGTTTTTTTTAAAGGTAAGTTTAAAAAAGACATTAATATGACTTTTTAATTGTGATCTTTGGTTTAGGTTAATGATTATAGTTTTAAGTAATCGGTCATGTGTAAAGTTATACATTTTTAAAGTTACTCTCACGTCACTGGTAATTCATGTATATTATTATGTATCTTTCCCAGTTTCCTTTGGTTATCATAAATATTGGAATACAGGACATGCACTGAGTTTATAGTTGTGAAGAACTAGTTTATATGTTAATGAATGCTTGAGAATCTAGATTGCAATGGTAATTTATGCATACACATGTACATACCAGTTTAGCTTGAGCTTCTGCTATCTTTCGATTGTTCTCCACCAGAATCTTCTCCAGTTCCTCGCGTTTCGATTTCTCTTCCTCCTGCAAAATCCAACATCATCAACGGGCTGCAATAACAGTTGCCAAAAAAACAGCACAACTTTAACAAAGTGCAATATGGAAAATTATGAAGATACGTTCAGCTCACCAGAAACGGGTAACCCTACAGTAAACTTGTCCTTTACTGATAGTCCCTAAATGAGCCAGGGTCAAATTGGAAAAAAGACTTTCTTTTTAATGCAATATACACCAGCTGTCATGAACGGATACACTGACCTGCGCTTTTGGTCTGTACTTACAGTTCGTCTGTCGTCTAAGCGGTCAGCTCAGATCACTTCATATAAGCAACTGAGAGGGGCAGTGAAGTTTAGACAAACACACAGACCTTCAACAGCACAACAGAACTGAAATCTGGTGTGAGTGAGTAGTGTGTGTGTGTGTGTGTGTGTGTGTTCTTTGGCTGGGTTCAACATCGTTACCACCATACAGAGAACCGCAGGTTAAAGAGATGCTCATTAGAAGACAGGACGTCATGTGTTCTGTACCTCGCGGGCCTTCTGGGCGGCCAGCTCTGCTTGTCTCTGTCTCTCCAGCTCCTCCAACAGCTGCTTCTCCATGATGCGTTTGGCCTCCTCCACCCGTCTCAACACCTCCCTCTCTATCTCATCCTTGCGTTTCTCCAGCTCCTCCTCCACGCGTTTGGCCACCAGCTCCTCCACGCGCCGCGCCGTCTCCTCCTCTATCAGACGCTCCTCTATCTCCTGCTGTCGGCTGACAGAGAGACAGCTGTCAGTAAATACATTCAGTGCCATTAAACTACGTTTTACTTTCTGAATTTGAACACTTTTGAACGTGTCGTTTATGCAGTGTTATGTTCATATTCAGCATCATCTGTTCATATCTGCTAACTTGTGTTTCATTATAACTCTGCCTTTATAAACTCTTACTGTGGCAGGTATCAATGTCACTGAGAGGAACTTGATTACAGAATGTCATCTATCAGTAATGGGGAGTGATGTGATTTTTAATGGTCAATGTATACTGAATGTTTTTAAACTCTCTATCACAGACAGACTATTTGCTTTACTTTGGAAGTGACATTTGCAGAATGATCACTAGTATGTATTCATATAACAGCGTAGGAGCACAATAAAGATCATGAATATTACGGGATGTGTTTCAGGGTTCATGTGATGCCCTTCATCACTCATCTCTGGACACTTACATCCTCCTCTGCCTCTCTACTTCAACTTTCCTCTCCTCCTCCTCTTTCTTCTGCTTCTCATCCAGCGTGCTCCTCTTACTCAGCGCCCGGCCGAACATGTCGATCCTCTCGGGCGGTGAGGCGACTCGCTCCCGGCGGGACCCGGCGGTGTTGGACCGGGACCGGGACCGGGACCGGGAGTCTCTCCGGCGGTTCCTCTTGGACTCGCGGGACTTGGAGCGTCTCTTTCGGTCTTTGTCGCGGGACCGGGAGCGGCTGCGCTTCTTGTTGTGTTTGCTGCTTTTGGAGTGTTTGGACCGGGAGGAGCTGCGGCTCCGCGAACGACCCATTTCAACGAGCCGGTGCAGTTCAGTGTCGGTGAACGGGAGCCGTGTGGACGGGTCAGTGCCGCGGGTTCGAGCCCTCGTGACAGTAATTCAGTTCTGGTTTCTGATCCTTTTCCCGACTGGATCATTGAACAGAATCTTTTATCTGATTGTGATTATGAAAGCAAGATGGAGTGCGAACGATCTCGCGTCCCAGAATGCAACTCGGTTTTTCGTCTTGGGCCATGACGTCACGCGCTGTTATGAATTACTGCCATCAGGAGGCCTGGAGCGTCACGACGTGCTCGCACTCTGACGTATTAATCGATGAATATTATTGTTTCACAACGAGCGATGCGATTATTAACAGAAACATTTAGTCTCGTCACATCCTGACAGCAATCACTCATTTAAAGCGGCGACACTGACACTGCGCGTTCATGTCATATCTTATCCATTAAAACTAGTTTCATTTCTCTTCAATTAAAGGACCTTAAACGAGTCCGTCCTTTATAACTTGAGCTACATACACTTACCGCGACACCTGCTGGTCAAATAAAGCTACAGCATGATGTCGTTCACGTTTACTGGCTGTTTCTTATCGTGTGTGTGTGTGTGTGTGTGTGTGTGTGTGTGTGTGTGTGTGTGTGTGTGTGTGTGTAACACAGATCAGGTTTACTCTCAACATGTGTCACATGTGGGGACACTGACGCGTCACTCACTCGTCATGCGGCGCTTACTGCCTTTGACCACACGATGGCGCCAGATGCTCGCTGAAATACAAGCGACTGTAAGGCTCGTGTGAGAACAAATCTTTAACAAATGCCACACTAGTATAGATTACTCTTAATTACTCTTAAAATGTTCATTTTAACGTGTTCCTTGGTATTGATTTATTATTTATTCCTTTATCTATTCATTGGTCCTCAACAACATGGCGATAATCATTTATCCTTTTATAAAGAAATATTCCCTCGTAATACACAGAACATCCACTGGGATGCACTCTTGTATTTGCAGAACATAAACCTGTTTAAACAAACTGCTTATCGACTAGTCATATAAAAACAGCACACCGCTACTGTAAGTGTGTTATCTGTATGTATGTTATATGTTATACACATACAGTAAACATTCATTTGTAGCGTGTGAAACAGCTGATTTTTTACTGTATGCTTTTAAAAAGAGAAAAGTCTGTTGTCATGGGGCATACAAACAAATATAATTAAAATAAATCAACTGGAAAATATAACGCGTCTCTTTCATGAGGATCAATTGTGACTATAACTTTAGAAACTTTTATTAATACTGTTTGTATTCAGCTGCACGTGATTTATGACAATCTGTACAAAATTATGTCATTTTGACTGCAATGTCAGATAAGGACAGAGTTGTAAAAAATAATAGTTATACGCGTTAGTGTGCAAAACGTTGAAGAACATATAACAACAAAACGAATCATCTCAAGAAAACATGAGCTAAATGTAATCGTGAAAGTTAGAGTCGTATCATGATCAGATCAATACACTGATTGTTTAGACGTCGTTTTATATGATACAACTCAGTTAAGTGTGCAGTTTGGGGACATGTGTCTGCTTAACCCTGTTTGTCTCCATGACTTGATGGATGTAAGTTACTTTAATCATTTTAACTCCTGCTTAAATTCTTACAATCATATCTTTGTGCAAACTAAAATCTGGTTAAATACTGAATGAAACATTTCTGTCCACAGTTTGCGGAAAACACGCCCAATTAAGCTGGTTTAGACTTTTTACTGAACTGTTAAAATTTGTCATGTTGAATTTGGTTGAATATATAAGATGTCAAAATGACAAAAACTTTTACACAGTAAATGTCGCCTGCAGCCTTTTATGTTTATTTCGTAGGATAAGATGCAATTATTGTTATACAGTAATATTTGTTTCATATTAATGAAGACAATTATGCAATTAGCTGATTGGCTGAAACGGTTCCAAGAAACTGACTACAAGCAAACCACTACACACACCTGAGATGGAAACTGGTTCCAGTTCAGTGAAGAGTGGCCGTACCTGTCTTTTCTTCATAATCACAGGTGTCGTGTTTTTGTATGGACTGATGGGGTTTATCCAGTGTGTTGCACACTGCTCTCACTCAGGTTCTCCTCTGATTTCTGTACTGTAATTAAACATCCGAGAGCGCGCAATCCGTCATGAATTAAAACCGCTTCGATTTCCGCCTGATTTTCGGGTCGTTTGGAGAAGTTTCAATAAAACGAGCCGCGGCCCGTTGGCACGTCCATCATCCCATTACTGTCCCCCATCCGGGCCCGTTACGTGAAGGGTACAATGAAGTACGGACGTGCGGTCGTCAATACAGTGATTTCGGTAAATGGTGCCTCGGGTGACTCCGGCATTACACGGGCTTTATCAGCACCGGGGACACGACGTCGCCTCTGCGCCCCGTGTAACACGGCCCTGCTCAGCTTGATGAAGCGACTGCCAGCGGGTAGTGACAGTCATTTCACCGTCTTTTCTTCACTGTTCGCCGGGCTGATCGGGCGGAATGGCCGCTAATTAAAACCTATCAATGATCCTTTGCGGGCCTCTCGACGCGTGGAAGAGCTGGAGCTCCTTCAATAAAGATTCAACCCACTTAAAATAAATCTTTATGATTACAAGTGTTAAGCTCCTGCCTTCATTTTTACTGGAACTAGTGCACGTCCTGCTTTTTATTATGGATTGTGTCATAAATAAAATATATTGACTTAATAAGATGCTGTTCAGCACTTACGCGTGCGTTGTGAAGGAATCCACCTTTATTTTGCGTTGATGTGATTGTGCGTTGGTGACCCTCTTATGTTGGTGTTGTTATTAAAGATCACTGCGTTATTTAAGGGCAAAACAGCGTTTGCTTTGCTAAAAGCAACAGCCCACTAATAGTAGGCTTATTTCATAGTCTCATTTGATGTTATGGCAAAATTTAGCATAGATAAACTTCTTTGTCTTCCATTCACTCTGTCTGTATAATAATAAAAGAGCTGCTCACGCTATTTTACCGTTTTGTTTTGTTTTTGCAAAACAATGCAACTACATCATGCATTTGGCTGCAATGTCAAATCTTGCGTCAAAAGCTCACGCAGATCCAGACACTGAAACTCCTCGTTAGGGTGTAATTAATGTGCACATTTAGTTCTGGAAATCTGTTCATTTATTATTTGCATAAGAAGGTAAAATGCTATTGGGCATTTTCTGCCTATGACATCGAGGATGTTGGCACCCTATTGGTCCATCGCACTTGTTTTATTCACGCGCTTCCGGTGAGGCAGAAGAGTTCGGGGAGCGCGAGCTGTCACACGGGGTCCGGACGGTGGAGCATCGCGCGATGCAGCGGCTGACGCGAATAACGGGCCTTCAAACCACCCCGATGCTGTGACAGTCGGCTTTCATAAGGTATTTCGCATACCTTGCATTATAATCTCATAGGCTCTTGTCGTTTGTCGTCTCGTATCCGGATACTGATTTTGGCAACAAGTGGAATTTCGGTGCGCAAACCGTGATCCAGTTGTCTCGGCCATGGAGGCGCAAAGGGATCAAAACAGTCGCGATTCGACCGAGTCTGAAAGCGTCTCCCTCTCACCCAACATACCATCTCCTCCCATTTTACCTCACCAGGCTGTGCAGCAGGTCCACAGAACCACGAACTTTTTTATCGACAATATCCTGAGGCCAGACTTCGGCTGCAAGAAGGATCTTGGGAGCAGAGACCGTGCGCAAACCTCGGGCAGGGAGAACGTGAACCCGATGGTGATCAGGCCGTCGCACAACAGCAACCTTTGCCAGGATTCAAACTGCAGCAGTGACAGCACTTCTTCGTCCTCGTCGTCTTCGCCATCCTCGAAGCAGACTTCATCCAAGCTCGTCGAAGGAAATGGGACTACGCCGAGGTACGGGGAGAATACGCCGTCGATCGTGGTGGTGAACGCGAACGGGGGATCTCCGACGACTAAAGAGTCTCAGCCGCTCCTGTGGCCCGCCTGGGTGTACTGCACCAGGTACTCGGACAGACCCTCATCTGGTAAGGCGCTAGTTTCTTAATTTCCTCACTGTAATTAAATGCAGTTAGCGGACTGACGCTGTCAGTATTAAACGCTGAATGCGTCTTTTTATAATATGGCACATTTAACTTGCATCCAACTTCATCGTTTCTTGATGTTTGAAACGTGAGGATGTAAACTTAGGCCGGAGACCAGACTGAAAAATGTTTCAGAAAAATCCTTTCCAGAAAAAGAAAAGACGCAAAGTACGTTTAATTGAGTGAGAAGCATCGCATTTGATGTTGCCTTCATTTGTTAATTTTGAGATTTGATTTCTGTGCAAAATCTGTCAATAAATAATCATTATTTATGTAAGTGATGGGCTGCGTAATCACAGTGTTTGGGATGTTTGTTTGGTTTTTTACGCACGCTTTACTGTTTTGGTTTAATGTGTGTATGTACATTTATACGTGTATTTATTTCAGAATTTGAAGTCTTAGTGAAAGAAAAAAGGTTTTTGAAAATCCTTTTTAAAACTATTGTTGTGTTGCATGCCATATTTGCAGTGGGGGACTTACGATCTGTCATAGTCGAGATTGTCTTTGGATTGTCAGGTTTTATAGGGCAAAATGTGACGAGTGTAACAGCCAGTGGGGTAAATAATGTTGTTGTTTTCCCCATGTACATATCCTTTTTTACCCTATTTACTCCAGCTAATAGTAAATACATTTCTGTTAAAAGTAAACGTGTCATTATTAACTCCTACAATCCGGTGTACCCCAAATTAACCAGATAAATGAAGTCATAAGAAATGGTTTGGCTTGAATGAAACCTGGTTAGATGTTGGCACGTCAGGTGTTGTAGGCTGGACTGTGGGACGCACAGTCTCACACACGGCAAACAGAATTGGATCCGCCGGGTTCGGGTTCGGTGCTGTTAGTAGGTCTCCGTGATTTCTGAAACTGATGGTAAACAACAGCCTTGTGCAACAATAACAGGGCGAATTTCAGGAAGAATTAACACGTCATGTTTTGTGCATTTGTATTTTTACTAATGTTATATCGTCTTATGTTTAATCTGTTATCAAATAAATATTATTGCATTATTTATATTGCAAATTGTCTTTTTTTAAGAGATTTTTAGCCATTAATCTGCAGAGTTTAATAAATTGTAGGAATTTCTTTTAGGCCTGTCATGTACATTGTGTCCTTTAATCACATGAGAGTTTAATTTGCCTTTTTATATTACCCATAATTAAATGTTTACTGTAAAACTTATTATGAGCAACTTTATTTCTCGATGAGTAACACAAATAAAAAATAGTGTTTAATGTAAAGAAATGTGTGCATGTATTACAGACAGAGGCCGGTAAACAGCAGATCAGACCGGTTTGTTTTGTGACTTTTAATGGCGAATTGTTGGTGGGGCATGTTGTCACTTATGTTGTCACTTTGTCTTCGACACTACATGAGTATATTATGTATCATAATATAATATACATATATATACATATATATCCTGTCAGATAAGGCTGGGTATTTTATGCTTTCAAACAAATGAATTGTCTCTTTTCTGATAACACACACACAGTTACTGAAGAGATAATGGATGACCGAGGCCAAGTTTTACTGTACAGCCCTACTGAGAGTGCACGAATATACGGGGATATGTTTATAAAACCAGATCTTATTCTGCAGATGAATCTTTCTCTGAACACACAAGACTTGCTTGTTTATCATTCTGTTTTCACCTCCACAACAAACACACGTGATCACTGAAAACATCAGTTACTGCATTAGTTAACGGGAACTAACGATGTTATATTTTTACTGCATTTATTATTCTTTACTATTGTTAGTTTATATAGAGATGTGTGCATTCGTGTTCCTTAATTGTGCATTAACCAATATAAACAGATACAGCCCTTTCTTTTAAAAGTGTATTAATAAATGGTGAAATAAACATCGACTAAGATTAATAAAGGCTGTTAAAAGTAGTTAACTATTAATGATAACGAGTGGACTCTTATGGTAAAGCGTTACCAAGGGTATAACCGTATGTTAATCTGTTGAGCTGTTCACACCGCTTCACGATATTTATGTCTTCGTTTAATTGTTGTTTCCACACTAGGGCCAAGGACACGAAAATTGAAAAAGAAGAAAAGCGAGAAGGAGGACAAGCGACCGAGAACCGCGTTCACGGCCGAGCAGCTGCAGAGACTGAAGGCCGAGTTTCAGGCCAACCGGTACATAACGGAGCAGCGGAGACAGTCGCTGGCACAGGAGCTCAACCTGAACGAGTCGCAGATCAAAATCTGGTTTCAAAACAAGAGGGCCAAAATCAAAAAGTCCACCGGGTACAAGAACGGCCTGGCTCTGCAGCTCATGGCTCAAGGACTGTACAACCATTCCACAACCACAATTCAAGACGAAAACAACGAGAGCGAGTGAACATTTCTCTCCTTTGGAAAGGCCATGATCCGACAAAAGTGATTTTTTTCATATTTTTCTATGAATCAAATGAAAAGGAAAACTCGAAGATGCGCCATTTAAACACGTTTCTGTTTATTGCACCTATATGGACATGCATCTAAATACGAACACTATGAAAATTTATATATAGCCAAAACTGTAAGATGTGTATATTTAATTGAAAGTAAGGGGGTGTCTGTATTGCTTCTTACTTATTGCTGAATATTTTGAACATTTAATATTTTCTCTTCTTTCCCGATGTGGTTGCTCATATGCTGTACGTGTCAGGCTTGAGTTTTGTGATGGTCTCTTAAACCCTTTCTCTCACGGCGTGACTGAACCAACGCTTCAAGCCAAAGATTTTAATATGTTCCGATTATGTTTGTCTGAAATAAAAACATTGAATACGCCATTGTTTTCTCCTGTACAAACTCTCAGCGTAATTACTTAATCTGTAGCTGTTTACACGCTGCGATGGCTTGTCCTTCCCCAAACCCCTGAGAGGATGTGTTAAATAAATGTATGAAAATGACCATTTCTACACTACAGTTACTCTATTTTTAAAACGAGACATTTGGACTGTGGTTACACTCTTTAAGTGCAATATATGTTTTCTTATATATCAAATAAAATGTTATTATTTTATGACATTGACAGAATTCTTTTAGAATCAGTTTCATTATTAAGTTTGGGATTTTTATTCTTTTACAAAACGAATATAAAACCAGCGTGCTAATATATCCGCTTCTTGTATTTATGATGACTACGTTTATTTAATGAATAACATTTTGATAAATAAGGGATACAAAGGGGTGGTTAGGGATTAAGGTTTTAATGCGCAAAAAAAGAAAAGAAATGAAAAGACATATGCACATTATAATTTAAAGCAGTTATTTGTATTTAAAGTGACATATATTACAAGCGCATTAATTCTCGATGTCGCCAGTTACTGAATTAAGGCAAAAACAAACTACTGTACACATATAAAGCTGATGCACTGTGAATATGACAGACTTAATTAAATATAAAACGAGGTTTAATCCAGTCCAAAATACACGTACAGGCACATATAAAATTTCACGTGTAACTAATAAACATCTCTAGCGTTTAACTTGAATAGACGTGAATGAATGTCAATAACAGCCCATAAGAACAGTGTGTGTAAGTGTGTAAGTGTGTAAGTGTGTAAGTGTGTGTCCCGGGATCAAAGCACTGATGTAAACTTTCTCAGCGGGGTTGAAAGTCAAGTTAAGCAGTCACAACAAAACTAGAGCCATTACATGTTACCATGTTTAATTTAACACGACAGACTGTATGTAGAAAAATAGTATGTTCTTATTTTAGAAATTATAATTATTATAATTATTATAATGAACAACAAATGAACTGTTATCGAAATGTAGCGTGAAAGTGCGTTAAATGGTGACCAGTCGTATACAGTTACACGGCAGCAGACGGAGCGGTCTGATTTCTACAGAGTACTGACACTTTCAGACAAGGAAACTGTCTCGATAAACACCGACACTTGTGCCCGTTTACTTTTTATAAATCCAAACATCTGTTACCATTAAATGCACTTATAAAATGTACCCATATTAAAACTATAACATGAATACAATAGAAAATTGCAAATAAACGTACATTTACAACTTTAAGTTCGCTTCACCTCCACAAAAAAAGAGATTTAGGTTGGGCACTGGCTTGGCTGTTGTCTAAAATGCGTCCGAATGGCAATGGTGTTAGATTTGGTGACCCTGATGAGACCCTGTTTTGTAATAACAAAATAGGCAATAACTATACCGTCATCCCCTGCGGAATCAATAGATAGTTTTGTCACCAGTTTTTGTTTTTATTTTTATTACACGAACTGAAGGTTTCCACTAATTTACTATTTAATAAACACTCACTTCTAGCGTAGAGACATTCAATATTAATCTCCAGAAACCCTTTGACATTACTGATTTAACAGATGAGGACAGTATTATAGCATGACAACATTTATGAAATTAATTTGCTCCAATATGAACGAGATAATCCCTCGTGTTTTCTTGTCGAGTGGCAACCTGTACATGCATTACAACGCAGCAGTAATGCTGATCTATGAAGGAGCTTCTTAAAACATTCATTTGTGGTGCTGATGAACGATGACAGTAATTTAATATCGAAAGCAGTAAGAAAAACGATGCAATGTGCTGTTTAAGATGTTAACATGGGTACACTATAAGGCCCGGCTATGTAAAAGAGTCAGATAGTAGTAAGGACATCATTTTTGCCAATTTTGATTAGGTTTGGTTATTTATCTACAATGCGTTTACCATTAATAAATCTGATTACAACAATCTTTATAGTTTTTTTGTATTATAATGTGGACTAACTAACTTTTTCCCCACATTAAATAGTTACTTGGACTGACTGAGGCAGTGTGTATGCATTGTTATCTTTAAAAGCTCAACATTAAACAGCAGTTTGCTTGAACGTATTGACAGAAATGAAAGAAAGCAGAAATGACAAGCGTGATCTGACAGGAAAGCAATGTGGTCTTCTCTGTCTTTTTTATGTGGGTTCGTTTAGCGGCGGTCACAGGGGTTCATTTGGTCAAGTTTTCTTCGGTAGTTTGTTGATATGGATCATAAAAAATGTTTAAAACGATTCGACATCACCGTGTGATCCTGTAGACACGCAGTAAAGCAGCTGCGCCCGGTGCGCCCGGTGCGCTCCGGTATTCCTGCCCTCCAGCTCCAGAAACGCGTATTTAATATGTATGCAAATGCGCGCAGTAAACGAAACACGGAAAGAGTCAGCCGACGACAGACTAGAGACTTACTTCAGAAAAATGTGAAGAAACGTCAGTGCTCGTACAAAGAACAAGAGAGGGAGAGAAATGGAGAGGACTTGTTTTCATGTGACCGGGCGGGCACACATTTCACAGCCTCGCTTGGTCGTCTCCGTGTTTTGCCCAGGCTGACTGATCAAAGCTCAGCGGAAGAGGCCAGTGACCCCGAATGGGACTCAAGGATGCAAACATAGGAAGTAAATCATTGGTAATCCCATTATAACACGCCGTGGGTGGGGGCCAGAGGTTCGAGGCTATTCGCGAACATATTACACATTGCACTGCGCGTTTACACGCATCGCCAAAATGTGCTTGCGTCACACAGTCGCGTAGATCAAACCCTGTCTGATCAGATCTGTCTTATTTTTTAAATGAACCCGACCTGATCACTGAGCATGCGTGTGAAGAGAGGACGTCTGTGGCCGCAGATTTCTAAGGCACTCATGATGATGAGATGAAGCTAATCCGTTTCCTCTAAACATACAGGTGATCTTCTGTGGATTACATCACTAAGACAATGTAAAGCAGGAGGATTAAAACAGCTTGTCCTGCAGTGATGATGTCCACGAAGTTTCTCTGTGGGGTCAAACGTCTGTTCCTCTCTTTGGTTCAGGCCTTCACACCAATCCGTCTTATTCTAAACCTTCATGCGCCACGTCACTTTAGTTTCTGGTGTTGAAAATGTGTGACAAATGTAAACAGAAGTCATACTGGTGTGGCACTGAATGTCAGCTTTCCCAAGCGTCAGGGTGGGCGTTAGGACCACTGGAAGCGAATGTGGGGCAGATAAATGAACATTACACGGTGGATACAACCAAGTACCTCTCCACCCACCCCAACTGGTCAGCTGCACAGATCCACAGAGAACTTATAGTAAAAACCTGTATCTAAATCACAGATAACATCCAATATCAATTTTGTTATTGTTTACATTATTGTCGCTTAAAATGTTCCACAGCATATTTTATTCACCCATTATTCGCGGGAGTATATAATACATATTAAACGTTTATAACAATCTGCAAAAAATACACACCCAGTATTTTTCAGTAATTTAAAGCACGTATATGTATAATAAATACTACACGTTTAAAATATTTTATTGCAAAATAAATGTATTCTTACTGTTGCAAATAAGCTGTGTACTCTGTAGGTTTGTACAATGTTATAATTTGTTTAAATAACTGCAAATTCATTGGCAAACAAAATTAATGTACATGAAAAATTACATGTACATTTTTTTCAATTAATGTATTCAGTCAATAATTTTAGTTTATTCATTCATTTCGTTCAATTTACAGTACACCCGATGTAGCTGACAAGTATACGCCGAATTTACAGCATTTTAATGTTGCTCTAATTTATCTACAATATAACAGTGATTGAAACAAGATATTTTTGGGTTTGTAGTCTCATGTATAAACCTGCAGCGTAAGGAAGAGACAAAATGCACCGGTTTGCTTTACGCTTTACATTACGCATGATGCAGAGTTTATTTCAAAACTCCAGTCGATCTGACCTGATGTGCATAATGTCTGAATGCATAATGTTATGGCATAAAAACCTTACTGAATACACATTCACTATTCACACAGCCTCTGTGAAGGGAAACTGCGTAATTCTAATAGTCACCAAACGAAAAACAGCTGCAGTTACGAAATAACTCAGTCCATGTCCCCGATTTCAGGGACTACCAGTGATGCACGACCTCCTGTTCAACAACCCGTGCAGTCTGCTGTAAGATCTCTGAAAACATGCCCAGCGGGGGCACGACGCGCATCCAAACTCCTCTCCATAAACAAAGCACTGCTTATCGCACCTCTGTAAACGCAATATGCGCAAGAAGAGGAGCTGACAAGGACTGTAATGGCAGCCAGAAGGGGCCCTATCGTGGGTGTTCAGCCCGTCCACAACTGCATCTGCCGCGCACATTTTCAGGGCCATCCCTGTCAAAGCGCCTTTATATAATGAAGGTAAACGCGCTGAACAAAGAGCGGGACACCTGGAGCCATCACACCCGGTGTGGTGAGGAGCGTCTCCGCTGCGCCTGCCTCCAACATGCGCCCTTACTTTGCGTCTCTCGCAGACGCAGACAGACGCAGACGGGCAGACAGACGCAGACGGGCAGACGGGCAGACGGGCAGACAGACGCAGACAGACGCAGACGGGCAGACAGACGCAGACGGGCAGACAGACGCAGACAGACGCAGACGGGCAGACAGACGCAGACGGGCAGACAGACGCAGACAGACGCAGACGGGCAGACAGACGCAGACGGGCAGACAGACGCAGACAGACGCAGACGGGCAGACAGACGCAGACAGACGCAGACGGGCAGACAGACGCAGACAGACGCAGACGGGCAGACAGGGCCTTCCGCTTGCATTAGCGCTTCGCCTCGCATTTCAAAAGCAAATGAAGGGAAATCTCCTTCTCGGTCTCTCATCGCCGGCTGCACGGCCCCGAGGTGGCGGGAGGTGAGCCGGAGAACCGTCCGTCATATTCAATTAGCACCCGGCTGTCACGGGCGCTCCGAGCCGCGTGACGTCATTCCCGGGGGACAGATGAACGATCGTCCCACAATGAAGAAGCAAGAACCGATTCTGAGAAACAAGTACCACGATCATCACCGACCTCACTCAGTTTAAACACATTCTCGTGATATTTCCCTTTATGCTGAAGTCGATTTATTCTGTAGATTAAATTAAAGCACGTTTTAAATCAACATTATTTTTACAAAATCACAACTTGCAAACAACACTTAGGGCCGAATGCAATGATTGGACGATTTGTTTATATAAATATATTTAGCATTTAAACTTGTTGATTGCTATCAGGATGTGAATTTATAGCCAGCTTTTGACAGGATATATATATATCCTGATAGTAACTATATATATATATATATATATATGCGCTGTCAAAAGCTAGCTATACAAAATTGCCATAAATTTATTGTCCCCAGATGAGCCACTGTAATATATTTACTATGAGAACTATTTACAGTGCAACTTTATTGACAATGTAGGTCAAAGGTTATCATTGAAATATAATAAAAATATCAGCAGAAAAACTTTTAAAGAGGTTTTGCTAATGGCCTGAAACTGTGTCAGGTGGTTATCATTTACTACATGCTTTTTTTAAAATTGTGAAAGCCAATAAAAGTGGTCAAGCTGTTACATATGTTGCTGGTGTACGTCAGGGGTGAAACACGCATGTCTGCGCATCTGCTGTTTAGGGATCACTTTAATCTCACCTAAAGATCCGTATGATAATCTGTTATGGCACCAGCTCCATGATTTACGGTTTTGCATCAGCACCTAGCCCTCGTGCACCGTGAAGTTAAATGACCCACAAAACAAGGATACGGGCAGGTCCTGATGGAGAGCTGTATAGGAGGGGTGGTCTGCAGCATCCGCTTACACCCGCAGGAATATAAACTTCAGCGCCAGGGTGGGTCACGGGCCGCTACAGCTGAACAGAAGAGAGATGAGAGGTAGAAAGTCATTAAGCAGGTTAAAGAACAAACATTACACTGGCTTGTGTCTTTACACTGAATTTGAGCAGGCACAGCAAAAAGTACAAAAAAAGTGCCAGTGACTGCAATAAAAAATATATATTATAAAGCATGAGACAACACTTCTTGCATAAAATCTCCAATATAGCTAAAACTTGAGAACTTTTAAAATGAAATGCTCTTTTTACTTAAAAACCATATCAAAATTTTAACAGACAACTTTATGCAAAGCCACTTCCTGTACAGTTCTTAGACTGTAAGCAGTAATCTAAGGTATTGCTCCAAAGTTGTGGTTCATGTGGACTCATTGCTAACCAAGTTAGAATCAACACCTTCTAGATACCAGCTGTAAACATCAGCAACTACCTTCACAAACACTCACTCACTAACTACACTCGCTCACCCACCTCACTATACTCGCTCATTACATTCACTCACTCACCTCACTATACTCATTCAACTCTCTTGATCTCTCACCCATTCACTCAGCCCTTTTTTAAATCACAGGGCTGGTTCTCATAATTTCTGGGGTAGTTGCATTGAGCGTGAAGAAGCTCTTACACTCACTGCCTGAGACATGTGTGGTCTGAGGGGCACTGTCCCATTCCTCAGTCTTTATCTGTGTGTGTCTGCAAGAAAAATCACATGCAGACACACACACATTACAGAAACAACTGTTCTGTGTGAGTAAATCATTTTATGTTCAGGAAGTTTGTGTTGGGATCAGGGTGGGACGGCGGGCTGGGACAGCACAGACTGGGTAATACACTGGAATGCGTGAGGGTTTATCAGAGTTTAGGCAGATCTGTCCCATGAAAACAGGTGCTAAGGGGCAGACACCTGCAGTCCTGTAGGCCAGTATTTAGTTGTGGGAAAAATGTGCCGTTTACACACCTAGAGTTTTTAAATTATTTTTTTAGGGGCACAAATCTTTTATAACTTTGGACCCATTTACAAAGCAAGTTAAGATGGAAACACAAACACACACAGAAATGTACATCTGATGTCCATTAAAGGTCCATCTACTTGACCTCAATATGACCCCATCTACTTGGCATTTTATTTTATCTATATTATTTGTCTTAATTTAGATCTTAAATACACGTGTTGATTTTTATCTGAATATCATTACACTAAAGAAGCTTCAGTGAGGTGTTTGTGGTGAAGCGTCAAGCTTAATGTATAATGGTGCATTAAAACGCCAAAGCAACGGGTTTAAAACACACTTCCAAACAACAGTCACAGATGTCTGTGAAAAACAGATCCTGACACACACAGCTGCTGTCTCGAATCAACACTTCACACAGTCGCTCTTACACATGTAAATGCTGCCTGATTAGTAAACAAATGTTAATAAGTTCAGTTGTGATGGGATAAAAAATAAGAGTTTATTTTCAAAAGTGTTTAAATGTTGTATTTAGTGATACAGCATGTTAACAGGTTTTCCCTTCACTCTCAGCCCCAGACACACTCAAAATCCACTACAGACTTTTCTCCATGGTCTTTACATGCTCTCCATGTAGGCCTCTCTCTCTCTCTCTCTCTCTCTCTCTCTCTCACTCACTCACTCTCACTCTCTCACTCTCTCTCTCACTCACTCTCTCTCACTCACTCTCTCTCTCTCTCTCTCCTCTCTCCCTCTCTGATGTGAAAAATCAGCTGATGTTTTATTGCTGATATTACTGGCAATGAAAAGAATGTACAGAATAAAATGTTCATCAGTCAAAGGTTCTTAAAACAATCATTTTTTTCTTACCATTTGATAGTAAAAAGAACGTTTTTCCACTATAAACAGAAAGGTTTTACAGATCTTAAAGGTTCTTTATGGAACCAAACAAAAATGGGTCTTTTTTAAGAGTGTATTATAAAACACTTATGATGGGGTCAGAATCTAAAGAGGATTGTTTAACAAAATGTGTTCCCCACTCCTCAGGTAATGAGCTGATCATATTATGCTGGTTTTGTTTATTAGCTCTAAATGCTTTATTGGGGCTGACTGACCGACTGGTTTTCCATTAGTATAAACATCAGACAACAGGTCGATCATCCGCTTTTTAGCCATTACCCACAAGTCATTAATTCCAGCAGTTCATCACAAGGGCTTAGAGTTCAAGTAAACACACACCGGGCTGTACTGAGGAATCTTAATTAGTCAATAATTACGTAATTAGTTACAACACACTAAAAAAATTCATACAAGCTGGATATGGTTTTCAGATGAAGAGCAGTTTATAATATTTGTAGTGTTTGTCTATATGTTCTTGTAAAGATGTTTACTTTGTTACTAATTACTAATTTGTTGACATTTCAGAAACACATTTTTGCATGTCTGCGATCATTTAGTCTCAGATCAGACACAGGAGATGATGATGAAATACCACTCCAGTGTATTTTTTTACATAAAAATTATTCTGTCATTTATGCTGCAGCATAGCTACTGTGCTAACACACACAATGCCTGAATGCTCCGGCATGTAATAAAACACAAACAAACGTACAAACAGATAAAACAGAGTCTGTCATACTACCGGGAAACACTTGAGAGATTTTTCAAGGCTGCAAACCTGTTTGAGAATATTTGCAAAATGAAACCCAGAGGAATAAGAGAGGCAACATGGGAGAAGCTGGAAAAAAATCAACATCACGTACAAAAACAATGTGGGGCCTGGATACACAGATGTTCAGAGACACTTATACAGACTCAGGGGCTGTGCGGAAACTCCCAACCAGATGTGAATTCACGCCACATAATTTCACAAAAACTAACTCTACTCGCTCAACGGGGTAGCCGTCCACTCAAGTTCTGAAAACGATGTGTTATTTCCCAACAGTGAAAATGAATTTGTGGGTTACATCACAGATTTGTCGGGGACAGCGTTGAAAATACGACATCAGCAGAGCTATTCAACTTCCAAGCAGTTTGTAATGAAGGAAAAACTTGCTTTTTAGAATTGCCTTTACCAGCAAAGATGCGCTTGCAAGCATGTTGATGATTTATAATTTAAGCTGCAGAGTCTGATTTCACAGGAAATATCAGTTTGGCTTCAACATACTAAAAGTAACCTGCAGTTTTATATTTCAAGCAGAGATGGCAGCAGAGAGCCAAAAGTTACGGATTGTTTATTTGATACTGTTTACAGAGATTTATGTAACACAAAGTGACTGACCGTGAATCTTATGCTTAAGCTTGACTAAGTAAATGCATCACTTGATGGATTTGCAAAATCTGTATTGATTATTGCCAAAACATTCAGTTCATAAGGAGCTTTAATAAAACATAATTAAAACATTAAATACAAAATTTTAACACGTCTGTAAAAAAACAACAACAAAGGTTTGTGTGTCGCTTGAAGACGTTCATAGAATCTGTTGCATCTGCTGTGTGCAGCTTTGCATTAAATGCATGGACACATGCAACGTCTGAAGTCTGTCTCTACACATGTGTGCAGGAGTGTGTGAATATCAGTTTGCCTCACAATGACTGTGTGTCTGTGTGGCATGAAGATACATCTGCATCAGCTTAACCCGCTGGGAGAGTTTCTCAGCAAGTAGCTGTGCTTTTAGCCCTGGGTCGACACAAATCATCAGGACAGCCCGAAGCGTGAAATCTCTCCAGGCCTCTTCTCCAACACTCTCTGCCCTCTGCAGGACTAGATAAACATCTGTCTGATCAGACCAGTATCTACTGTCAGCTAACCTCTTGTTTTTTTTTTTGCTGGCCTCTATTTTACTGAAAAAGTCTGGTCTCATTGTCTGGTCTGAAAGCTCTAGAGACATAGTTTATCTGACTCAGCGCTTGTGAATTTTGCTGCTTTACATAAATGAATCATGGTTTTATAATAGTAAAAGTACAGTAACCATGTTTTTATGGTGGTTTGATTAGCATTTGTATAACCACAGGTTCACAACAAATACCATAATTTATCATCATTATTTGACATTTCTATTCAGATTATAAGCAGTATAACATAGCATACACTTTTTGCAGCATCAACAAACAATTAGACACGCAAGTATTATTTAATATTACAATGCAAAAGTTTGCTTAAGCATACTGCAAAGTAAACACACTGCACTATCATGTGAGAAGCAGGATGTTTGTGAGCGCTCTGCTCTCATGTTTCTGCGGCACTATCATACTCGGACAGCTTGAGCTACAATGTGCAGTGAGCAGAAATAATCAATGACTTGCATTTAATCCTCTTTTAATCCGCAGTGTTGGTGAGGTATTACACCCTGCAGGAACGACTACACATCCCTGCTCCCCTGAGTCTCTTCCCATTGACATCATCTACTGCAACATCCCTAAAAACCTCACTGAAGACCTGTGTGAAACATCTGTGGGTCAGAGGGTCAAAGATCAAGCAGAAGCACAAATGATGACGCAAAAGGAATTTGACTGTCAGCCTTATGAAACCAGACGACAAAAAACGTTTTTAAAATGCACTTCATAATTTAAACTGTGTGCTGTGTGACAAAATACTGCAGTCTGAGAAATTATTTCAGTATGGTATGGTGATGGCTACATATGGTGACGGCATGGTGGTGTTCCTATAGCTTCTTTAGCAGCACAAAGCCTGTGGGTTCGAGTCCCAGGAAATACATGTACTGATTAATGGTATACCTTGAATGAACTAAGTCACTCTGCATAAAAGCTTCTGCCAAATGTGTAAATGTAAACGAAATACTGTAACATGACCCTCGCTTCAGCCTAACTTCATTTGTTTACTCACACAGAGACTGTGCAGCTGCTGTGTTCCCCCAGACTGAGACAGTGTCATCTTTAGCTGCTGGGGTGGATGTCTTGATGTCTTAACAGAACACAGGCATGTGTTTGTGCTACGATCGGGCCTCACTGAGAAGGTGAAAAGTTGAACCACATGGGCAGAACTGATAATAATGAGACGATAAAGGTTCAGCTCTCGGTGAAAGAGATACATACGACTGTGTTGTCATTTCATGCATATAATTTGTGTAGAGACGGTAAATTGAAGAGCATGTAATTTTTGTACGTTATGTCATTTCAAATTTGTTATGAGCTAATGGTTAATATGCATGTATGATAAAATGAACATGTTTAGTGTCACTCAGCTGATAGTACATAAACTATAAAAGATATTAGTGTAAAGCTTATATCACAGTAATCTTTCATATTTCCAGTTTAAACCAAATTCTTATAGCTGATACAGTTGCTTCATCACAAAAAGACAAATCAGGTAAAGTAATAATAACAATAAATTCACAGATAAGTGAGTAACAAACTAAAGCACACTTTACACTTTCTTGATTCTTAAAAATGTGTGGTAGTTTGTAATTATGACCAACTTAACAGCACATGGGTCTCATCGAAACCCAAGATATGCAGCAAAATGACTGTATGACAAAAACGCCAAACTGAATTAATACCACTGTGTCCTTGAGTGAGACACCCATAAGTTATGTTGTCCTTTTAATAAGTTATAAAGTCAATGAAAGTTTGAAAATGTCAGATAAATTACAGGTTTAAAATTAAATAACCTTTATGCAAATTACTTTCACATTATTAAAGGTGATGTAATTTTTTGATACTAAAATACCCCATCTTATGCAATTACTAATTAAGCGTCCCAGCCTGCCCGACACTGGCTTAAGTATGAGGTGGGAATTTCTGTTCTGCTGTTTAATGGCAGACATGGAAATGTTTTTAAACATTTAAACATTAAACTATTTAAAACGGCCATTTATATTTTTTGCAATTGCATCTGGTCACACAAGGGCACAGAAATTGCACACCTGACATTTAAATTCATTTAACAAAAAGCCAATTAGCAATGAAAATATTATATAAGCATGTAAAGTTGAGGAGATTCAACTGCTCACTGCAAACTACTAACGTTTTGAGCCATGAAAAATTAGGCTCTGTCACCTTGAGGTTTTTTTGGGCAATTTCCCATTTGTTAGCCCATCATCGGTTAACAAACAAGCTTTATGCATCTCTTGATGTGGAACAAAGCTCCCAGACAAATTCAAAACTGACCCACTGACATTCCTGGCTTGTTAATCGATGTGTTGCAAATTGGTTAAAACAGCAGAACAGACATGAGCGTTTTATCGAGCCTGTAAAACGAAAACTGGACAGGATGTGTGATGATGTCATAACAATTTGTAAATGCACATGTGCTTGTACACACACATGCATATGCACGTTTAAATGAATGTTTAAAAAAAATACATAAAATGTCAGATTTTACTATAGCATTTCTTTGTGCATCACCACTGACTTTTATCTTCTGTGCCAGATACTTTCCTTAATCTTTCTATTTAATTTTATCTTTCTATTTAGCATTCTAAGGTCATTGTGTGCTGTTCTTAAACTGTTTGTCTCTTTATGTATCTCTCCCAGCCAATAACACTGCATTCATCAGACCGACACAAACACACACACATTTAATGAACTGCTGAGCGATGGTTATGGGGAATCATTAACTAGGCAGGCCGATCAGTAGCAGATGCCTGCTGGCATACGAGCGAGTGCCGGAGCCACACTGCCCACTGCTGTGATTCCTGCATGTGAAAGACTGGAAAGTCAAAGTGTTCCCTGATCTCTCAGCCAGACCATCCGTTCCCTCTCTACACGTTACAGATTCTTCTTAAAGAGACAGATCACTTAAAATAAACACAATCATGGAAGCACTTTCACAGTTCTACAGATAATGTTAAGATGTTCATGAGAAATGGCAGGTACATTTCCTGCATTTAACCATTTAGTTATAGTGGTTAGTAATAGTTTGCTATCACATAAAGGATTGGGGGGATAAAATTATAATTTGTCTTGATACATGTATAAACATTTCATTCTATTCAATTAACTAACCACAGACAACCCATCATAACCAATGATATTTAAAATGCAGAGACAACTAACATCCATTTGTAGGTTTATTTCACAGAAGTCTGACACAGCAACATTGCCTCAATCAATGATATGAGAGGAAATCAGTCATTATTTTTGCAATTCTATAGTACTGGTAATAAGTACTAAGTAATTATATTGCAAGTGATAGTACTGGCACTTGAGTCGGACAGTGATACAAATGTATAAGTGTAAGATCCACTACAAAAACAATTTGTTTGTTTGTTTGTTTGTTTGCATACAATTCCTTTCGCATGTGTTTACAGTAAGTTCAGCGATCAAAGATGAACTGAAAGGAAATTATTATGAGTTCAATACCATAAATCTCAGAATCTGTTTTGTATTTCACTGGGAGCAATATCAGCCCAAACACACTGCCTCTCCCTGCGTTGGGTTCACGACTTCCTGCCAAAATGCGGCCAAAGCCAGGATAAGATAGCGAGCCAGTTTTCTTCTGACGTATGGGACAAGGCAGTTATGCTAATACGCGGTCATTTGATAGTTTCTTTGTCCCTTTTCAGGAATGCTAAAGGATAGATGAGATTCTAATGTTTGATAGAAAGACAAATGAAGTATAAATATTTGATTAAGTGGTAGCTGACGTCGAGGGTTTGATTCATGAATCAGCAGTTCTTAAAGATGGGTGGGTCAGGACACTCAGACAAACAGAGTGATGTTTTGGATAGCGTTGCAGGCACGTGGCGTACACGTTTCTATGCATATTAAGATGGGAGAAAGTCTTTTTATATAAAAACAGACACATATCAACTTTAATTTCCTTTCACAATGTTCTTCCCTTCAAAGGAATAAATTACTGATCATTTTCAGTTAAACAGCTGTGATTTTTCTGCACGGTTATAGAGAGATTAAACGAGAATTTTTGCAATGTTTAATCTGTTCATTCACACATTCACTTTACGTTATAATCTGGGTAATGGTCCGTCATCTCATTTTACTAGCCTACATCACGGATCTGTGGCTTCAGACTCAATATTATCAACAAGTAAAACTGTTTAAGAAGCCAAACACATCTTTATTCCCCCAGTATTGCTGAACATTTTTAGATGCAATAACAGTTATTGCCTCCCCATATTCACATATACAATCCACATGCCTCATATTTAAGATGCAGGCTGAACTGCAAGCGTGTGTAAGAGAAAACTTTGCTTCATTTGAGGACTTATGACTCTCAAGCCCTGCTGCAGGATCACGATCTCGACTCAGACTCTGTCCTGAGGGGCAGATGAAGACATGGACTAACAAATTGTCTACATAAGCAGCAAAAGCACTTCTCCCAGAGCCACTCCATTCTGGAGCACAACTTTCAAAAAAGACCAAGCAGAAGAGAATAACAAGTGTGCAGGGATTTGTGTCAGCCTCCCTCAGAAAAATAAGATATCATGTCTTTCTGACGATTTTTTGTCAGGCCCCTTCGATTCGAACCCAAACACCTCATCATCACGCAGTCTCCTAAAGGAGCTTGCCAGAGTCATGAGTTCAGCCAGAGTTCAGGTGTCTACAGCCACTAAACAGCTCTCACTTTCTCCATCTTCATGCCATCTATCTGTCTTTCTCACCATATATCTCCCAGAAATAAATCTCTCAACATTTGAATGCACTAATGTTGTTTCTACTTCACATCGTCACCTAAACATATAAATTGCCTGTCACTGTTTTTGTCACACAGTAAAACTGTAACTAACTAAACAATTCTGAAACTACCTGAATGTATGAACTCCACATCAAAAGCAGATAATTCATGCCGCAGCACTCCCTGTACTGTAATATGACGCACTGTAAGCGCACTGTAAAACAGAGAATAATATGTAGTGATTCTAAATATTGTACATTGTAAAACCTGCATAAAGTAGAACTTGACAGATTTCTTTCTAAGTCTTTGGTTCATGGGCATGTCATCTTAGGCTGAGACTACCCCCCCCAACTCATGTCATTGAGTGAGCCGGTGTTGCTATGTCAGTCCGCTAGTGATGCTCAAACAAACACAGCAGTGTTTTCATAACGCCACCAACCACAATGTTTCGGAGAATCCACCAACGATAAACGTAGTTCTCTCTGTACATTACGTTGGGATGTTAGACAGTGCTTTAAGATTGAAATAATCACGAATCACATTTCATCAACATTAACTCACAGTACCCAAACAAATGACAGACATGTCAAAACCAATAAACAGCATCTGCACTAAACACTTCAGCTGAAAATCACCATCTGACCAACATGAAGTTTTATTTCTGTTCAACAGCAACGAGAACGAAGACGCTCAGACACTCGTCCTCATGGTAACCTCTCATATCGTGAGGTTTTCACACGGCTCAAGTCACTCTTGGTCCTGCTGTGCAAAGCCACTACTGAGAAAACTCCATGCCTGAATTCTTGTTGCTCAATCCCTTAAACATGCTTTTGATTTTCTTAAATCAAATACGTCATTAAAACATTTTAGTGTCCATATTGATACAATTAAAGAGCATCAACAAGACTTTAATATCTGCTGAGGGCTGTCTTTGGAACAGATGAAGATTCATTTCTTCTCTCTGCTCTACATTACAGAGACAGATACACTATGTTCAATGTCAGATCAAATACAACACTTAATACCTGCAGAACATGTTCAAAGCTAGTCTACTCAAAATTCAGGCCCAACTCCACACCAGAGCTTTTTTTTTACAGAACGCTTGTTCATTTCAGTAGCAGTGTGACTTTAAGAGAGTAGTCAGATATAATCACATCTCGTCTTTCGCCATTCAAACGCATGCGTGAGCTCACTTGAGCTCAAGTGGTAGAGCTCGGCACTTACAACGCCAAGGTCATGTGTTCAATTCTTGGGAAATTTTTGGAATGAAGTGTTTACCAAATGCAAAAAATAATAATCTGTCATTTACTAAACAAATTCTAGCAACCATCAAACTTTTGAAATCTGAAATCAGTTCAGGTATATAAATATTTTTTGTGCAGTACCTCTAATCTTATTGAAGTAAGAAAGGGGAAACTTACATTAGAGGAAGACGGGCTGATAGGCAGCATCATGCTCTATATGATGAGCTATGCGAAATTTCACTTAACCACTTACAATTTTATAACTGTACGCATTTTACATGTTATTACTAGCTTGTGATATGCCCATCTGGCATAGCTAAAGACTATAAATAATTCACACAACTATTAATTTGCATTTAACGATAAAACATAAGATTGCTATTTTGTATATAATACAAAAAAATAACACTAGCATATAAACTTGAATTTCTAATGCCAGTCATCTGCCTCAAGTACAGGTTTCCCCTGATTTTTTTAACTGTCTGCACAGCTTTGTTTTCCTGGGACTGTATCTCTGGTTAAACGACGTGTGCTCTTACAATCCCACAGCTTGTATCTTCTGATTCATGTCTCACAATGAAGAAGATCTGGCTTCTATAAAGTTATTGTATAAGATTACGGCTAAATCAGTCTTGTGGCTTTTCCTGGGAAAAACATATGAAGTCCTAAAACTCATTTATGAGTGGGCACAGCAGGTCTGAGGGCACAGAAACACAATACAAACATACACTATCATACACCATCAGTACTGTCAGCAGAGAATGATAACATGATAACTCATGAACGCTTTGCTGGAGCTTCCCAAGGAGAATGGCCTGAACTTTGCCCAGAAATCATTCGTACAAATACGCACGACTTTAATTTCAGACACTGCACGTCATTTAATAACCAAAGAATGAAACTTTAGGTACTCGGTTGCACATCTGGTTTAGAATCAGTGTGTTGTTCTTTTGCATTCTTTTCTGTTATACAAAAGATGGAAAGAATTACTGAATATTTCATGTAATGAAGAACTTTGCTGCCACTGTTGGTTTAAGTGAAATCAGTTTCTCAGCAACTAGAGGTCCAACTGGACGCCAGTTTTATCAATCACATGCCAATGTCGGATTTTCATTAAACAGAGTTCCATGACAACGAACAGCTGTGAATTCAGCGTATGCGCCTTAATGAGACAGGTTATCTTATCTTATCTATTGGAGCTTTAAAACCTCAGGCACTGTCCACTGCCATTGTAAAACTGGAATAAGTCAGAATATTATTTAAAGTAACTCTGACTGTGCTCAGCTAAAAGAGGAAAATCTTACTCACAAGACGGCTTAAGTAAATTATGGGCTAATTTTTTATTTTTCTGTGCACTGTTCTTTTAATATTGTAATACTAGATGTGACAGCTCAACGCAGTAATAATAATAACCTGCAATTGTTTTTCCATGACAGTCATGTTCATTACATTGATTCTCTTGAACAGGTGACAAAAATACTGGTTGTCATGACAACGATAGGTGGTATTTCATTTACAGTGATCTGTCTAAAAACATACTTAAGATTACCTTCACCTAAAGCTTAACTTTATAGCTGTTCTTTAGTTGCCTTGCAAGCGCTGTTGTTTCCATGAGGACGAGAATCCAGAACTGTTATTCTAGTTTTAGCTTCATGAAGTCTACAGTAAACATGAGACACACAGATCACACAGAGCGTCTTCCTCATGTCATACATCAACATGATCTGAGTGTAGCAGCGAGGCTTCAGATTTACCTGCTCCTAGAGACAGTCATTAGACATGTACGCGGGGGTTCCCACTGCTTAGAGCGTCATTAATCAAAACTCCCACAGACGCTGTGCTGAAGATCAGATCCTCACTGCACAAACTGAGATACAGCTGGAAATGATCATCCTGCTGGATCCCTCTCAGCTCACTGAGAGACAGAGAGGACCCCGATTCAGAGAGATTAGGAGACACAAGATATCTCTCCAACTCCCTGCTCAAAAGCACAGGTCTGCTTTGACATGCCAGATATTAAAGATTCATTCTGTCGGCAGAGGTGTTCTGAGCTGGTAACATATACATGTATATAGTACAGTGGCCCCTGAAAAGTATTTGGACACTTACCCAAGCCACAATAAAAAATGTCTGTATGCATTTAAAAAAACTAAATAATAATAACAATAATAATAATTAATTAATTTTATGAATGAAAACACGTGGCTTTAAATAAAGATAGCACATGCAATCTTGTCAAGCAGAACATTTGACTAATCAACTTTGGTTTGGTTTTAAGTGATGAAACAACAGGGATACTGTACACAATTATTTGGATAATCTGTAGCTGTCAAACACTCATGGATCAGGACACCTGCGTTTACTCTGCTAGTGCACCTGTGTGAACTTTAGGGAAACTGAGTCCATACATTCACTAAAAACATCTCGGGAGCAGTTGACTTTAATATGATTGCTGCAAAGTCTCAGCAAAGTTATTTTGTCACTAGATTCTGTATTTTCTTTCCTAATCCAGTGACATTTACACTCTTGTACAGTACGTGGTTTAAGTGTTCAAACAGCTTCTCCCCACCCTATGAGAAGATCAGCAGCATACATGATGTGTGTGTGTTTCATCTCTCACCTTGTATCTAAATATGACCTGTTGTCATGTCAGAGAACCCTGATGTCAAGATAAGAAGGACACAGAACCGGTAAGACTGTGTTCAGTCACTTTACCACACAGAACCATGAGTGGACCGTCTAAGCAAAATATATCAATACATATCAATATAGCAAAATAAATCCCAACAGAGTGATCAGCTCTAATATCTGGAGATTATTTTGTAATAATGACCATCTGTACATTATAACATTTTATTATTAGTCTGCGTGAGAAGAAGACCATGAGACATAAAACTTGCACAGCTATGTTGAAAACTGGTTTTCAGGAAAACTCTCAGTTATGCAGTTTATCCATTAGCATTAAATAAACACAGTCAACAGCAGAGTTCTGCGACTAGGCAATCAGAATTAAATATTACAGAAAGCACAAAACTAAATTACAAGCTTACAAGTGATGTCTTTACACAAAAGTATCTGTAAAATATTAAAATTAAATTTTAATTCATTTAGTTTATTATTAAAAACTGATACTGTATGAATGACCTGATAAACTGTAAGACAGACCCAGCTGTAAGATAAAAAAGTAACCTAAAATATTACCCACAATATATTATTACCCACAAAAATATTACCCACAATATATTATTACCCACTAAAATATTACCCACAGTATGTTATTATCCAGTAACATATTACCCGTTCTGCTTCACTGTGCATATAAAAATGTGACCGTATCAGCACTCCTCAAATTCTTGAAATCTTCCACATCCTGTAGAATATGTTGTCTGAATTTTATGTGTCTCTTTTATATCTCCACATTTTCTATTTCAGCAACATTGTCAGAGAAGACTTTGATCTCGGCACCTACAGCTGCGGTGCTGTGTTGACGGACTGTTCCAGAACAAGAGCCTCACATTACTGTCTCTAGAGTTTTCCAGGCTCTCAAGAGTCAAAGGAGTTTACATTCACATCTGCTAAACCTAAAGGCTCAACATCCGGCCAAAAACACAGTTATGAGACCGGGCCCCTGGCGCTTAATGCAATCAGCTGGAAGATAAATGGAGCCCTCTCTTCTCTGATACAGTAGAATATTTACCTATTCATTAGCTGGGCTGTCAGTTCACAAAAATTATGAATAAAGATATCATGTTGGAAAACTGTCATAAGATTTGTTTAACCTGTTGTGATTTTAATTGAGAATAAAGACTCAGATATGTTACTAAGAATAAAGAATAATGTGATCATTTAGTAACAGGATTCTTGATGCATTCAGCAATTGTTATCATTCCAATCACATATTAATGTATACTATCATTTTTTGCTTTTTATGTTTGCAAAAATAAATATACAAAATTCATATATACAAGATACTTTGTGTCAAAAACATAAATTATAAAAGACTTTTTTGAGAAATGTTGAGATCTCTAGTGCAGTGTTAATGTATGTCAATATCAGATTTTCACTCAAGCTATGACCATCTCTCATAATCTTGCTGATGAAACTCCAGCTGAGGCGTTCAGCTAATGCAGGAAGTGCGTCACTGAACATTAAACGACACAGTGACTGACAAACACATACTTACAACAGTACACTTAAATAGTCCTCAAAATACTGTTTGTTTCTAAACATCTCTGTTCACCAGCAGCAGAAACATCTCTTACATCTCTCTAACTTTATTAAACATCTTTCTTTCGCTGACAGATCAACAACCAATCCCGATGCAGCTTTTTTGCATATTAATGAACGCCCACCATCAGATTGTAAATTACTGAAAGGCAACGTCAGCACTTAAACATCATTAATCCTCATAAATCTGATATCGTTTCACATAAATACTCGTGACATCCATGTATATTTAATGTACAATGAACGACTAACCTGAAAATAAAGCGTCAAATAAAGCGTCAAATAAAGCGTCAGTACTGCACGTCGAAATCGCGCGGCGGCGCCCTCTATAGGTCTGACGTATCTCTGACGTCACACCATTCAGATTCCGACCATGACCATGTTAACTAATAACGATAAGCCATAAGAATGATCTAAATGATTACGACTGTGATCATAACCATTGAGAGTAAAAGAACAGCAACTGAATCTAGTAAAATGTAATGCAATGCAAAACCATATTAATACACACATATATAGAGAGAGATTGATAGACCAACGCTTCAGTTCTCTAATCCTTTACCGCTCTCATTTTGGGATTTTTGCAACCTTTGCATAAAGTCAATAATAAAATATAATGTAATTATGTTATTGTAATGATTGTCTTGTCTCTCAGCTCACTTCGCTGTTTAATGAATTATGGTCACATTGATGTGGCAGGCCTGGGTTCTGGAAAACTAAAAATCTGATATCCAGAGACACACACGTATGTTTACTTATTTATCTAAATTGGGACATATTATATTGTTTTCATACACAGCTAGTTACAAACAATATAACCTAACCCACACTCTATCTCTAACTCTAATAGAAAGCTTTCTGCATTTTTACAATTTATAAACTCTATTTACTGTCTTTTTAAAGCATTTTCACAAATGAGGACAGAGGTTTTGCTTAGATTTGTCAGGTTTTGCTGACTTTTAGGTACAAATGTGTCCCCAATAAATAGTTCAGTAACCTCCCCCCCCACACACACACACACACACACACTCACACAGATCGACTGAACAGTTTTACTCTATACATCTTTATTAGCAGAATGCAATGTCTTATTCAGCCCTGTTATGAATCACAAAACACTGAACCATTTCAAACACTAGACTTTCTAATTAACAAAGAGATGGACTCTCTGAACAACTGTGTTTCTAAGTATCTTTACATGAGTAAAATCATCACAGAGCTGGACATTTGTGCGGCGATTTCTACTGCGAGTATGAACAGAATTCATACTCAGAATTCAAGGCAGCTCAGCTTTAAGACACAGCTGAAACGCTGAAACATCAGAGCCGTGTGTGCTTTAGAGACACAAACCTTCAAAAGAGGTCAAAAGGTCAGTGTCCTTCAGAAATGCAGTCTGTTTGCCAATATGTTCCGAAACATGCCGAAAATCTGTTTCCTCCCGAGTATTGTTCGCTCTTGGAAAAGGCCTGGCACATCACCAGCATTCTGCTTAGCATTCACTACTGGAGGCTGGGAAACAGTCCCAATCTGCTTGTCCCCTCTGTTACTGATGCAACAGATCAATAACTGCTCCGCAGTGACATCACGCAGGCTGTTCATTGGGGACGGAGTGCTAATCGCTGCTGGTGCTCAACACACAAACAGGAAGTTGTTTAAAGAACAGACAGCTGTTTGAAGAGCTTATAGAAAGTTAGGAAAACAGTTTTATTCCTGGACAAGAATTACTGAATACATGTTTAGCTCTGGTAGAAGGTAATATTTAGGTCTGATTTCCTGGGAAATGTCAGTCAACATACATAAAGAAAAGTATGTAAAGTAACCCGCAATTTTATGATTCAAACAGAGATGGCGACAGAGAGGCAAACGTTATGGATTGCAGCGTTTTTAAAGAAGCTGTTGGACTCAGGAATGTAATGTATAGTAGAAATATCTTAACACCAGAATGTCCTCAAAACGTGATGTTTGGCCCTTTTAACTGCCATTTTAACTACCTCAGCAAATAAACACTCAGAAAGCCAAGGTAACCCCATTTCAACACCCGGTCATTTCAGAATGTGCCCTGGTACAGAAGAATATTTTCTTCTGTAAAATGTAAAGATAAACGTTATCGTGCCACATTAAAAACTCTTTAATGTTAGTAAGCCTTAAAAATTTATAAAATCAATAGACTACAAACTCATGTCTACAACTTACTACTCAGCAACCGCAACAAGATATAAAACAACTCGACACAGACAACAAAATATGGTTTGATGATAAGTAGCTTCTTCCAGCACATAAAAGAGCTAAACAAAAACGTTCCTCATTACAATACACAGAAAAGCTGGCACTATACACAATCCAATTACAACATGCAAATGATACTGGACTGTCTGAAAGGGGCCAGAGATAGGCCTACCTTTATCATAAGACACACACACTATCTCCTTTACAGCGTATGTCTCTCTTTCTCTCTCCAAACACACACACATACACACAGAGCAAGGCCCACTGTTGTTACTGACACACTCCTACATCCAAGGTTTAGTCAGGCAGGTGGAGAGAACAGGTGTCGAGTGACTGTTGCCATTTGAAGGCCGCTGCGCGCTTGGCTCGCCACCAGTCAGCTGTAATGCTAAAGCTGTTCCTCCCGTGTTCACATCTCTCCGCCTTATTGGCTGATTATGAGGGAGAACATTTGGCACCATGTTTGTGTCATCTGCACCAGCGACTCCTCCTCAGCCTTTCGTGCAATATTTTTCTTTCGTTTAAGGCTTCGCTCCTCCGCCATGCATGGTGAGGCGGCCGTCTGACAGAGGATAGCAGAGCACTTACTCTCTGGTGACAGAGCAATAAATGGTAATTTATACAAACAACAGTGGATCTGTGGAAAGGGCAAACTGAACACAAAGTAGGTGACAGAAGAGGAAAATGACTTTTAAATGAGAATTTATAAGCTACAGAGAGAGGAAAGAGGCTAGCAACATATTGGAGAAGGGAAAAATGTCGAAATATGGTTTTAGTAATTCATTTTTTGGCTATTATTTATTTCACACAGTTTGTCTAACCACATCCAGTCCTTCATTTCGGCACACAATGTGCGAAATAAATTTAAAATATGGTTACGATACGTTGTAACTTCTGCCTCTTTACTGCCATCTCTGTTTGAAACATAAAACTGCAGGTTACTTTATGTATGTTGAAGTCAAACACAATGAAGCCAAACTGACATTTCCCAGGAAATCAGACCTGACAGCTCAAATTATAAACCATTATTATAAACTGCATGGGTATGAGGGTTGTATATGAAATCGTTTTGAACATTGATCTGTTATGTAATTGCTCAGTAAATTTCAGCTTTTATTAATGCAGTAGATTTTTTAAGGAAATGCCAGTTAAGGAAATGTAACGGACAATTTCCAAAACAAGCCCTTTATGTTCTTCTAACACTTTATTGTGCTTTACAAAAGGGAATCTAATTTGAGTGCTCCGTCCTTGCTTTGAATAGTCAGCTATATTATACTGCTGTGACATTCACTGTGTGCCTCACCTCCTACATTATCATAGGCTGTCCCATCTTTATCTTCATATTCCCTCCCATCCATGCAAATGGTTCCTCTCATTCACTTAATAGGGGTATCAATCTGATATCAGCCTCGTGAATACATAACAGTACAGAGTATGGCTGAGATGAATGAGTACGCACACTAGCACATCAGCATATAAATGTGACAAAGCCCTGAACAGTAAATGATTTAGTGTTTTTTATTTGTGTCATTATTTAGCAATTTTTTCACACAAGCTTTTAATCATGTTTATTCATTTAAAAATAAATTATTATGGATTATTATATGATTAATCCTGTTAGCCATCGTTATTAATTATCTCCTAAAAATTGTGCACATGGGGGGAGGAGCAAACATATTAACAATGACATGTGATGAACCATCATTTTCAATTATCACCATGAATGTCACATGTGTTCCAACTGTCCAATACAATCTTTCTGGTGCAGTATTTGCAGACCGTACTGGTCACTAATGTCCGTGAGCTCATCTGGAGTTTAACTGAAATACATGAGGGGACAAATGTTCAGACACATTCAAAGCAACTGGAGCCAGTGACACCACACTAATTGACAAAATGGTGTTTGATTCATTCGATACTTGACCAGTAATTATGTCCTTTACAATAGACCGCTGACACGTATTAACCGCAGTAATCACTTTTGCTGGTGCGACGTATGGGAGGACCGCAGCATATGGTCACATTATTGAAATAGATGCTTGGAATGGAGTGGACGGGAGGAAAGGGTGCACACACGAACGTTTCCTCATTCACACCATCCCAGAGGAGAAATATCGGACAATATGTACAATTATTTAGCCTTCTGTGAGCTTCATGGGAAACTGGAGGGCTTTTTTCCACTGGATACTATTTGTAGGACCAGTGACGTTCCCTTTGTATGGATGTAGTAAGACAGGAAGTGATATCATTAACCTTGGGATTCACTTGAAAGAAGTCTGTGTCTTTGAGATTGTGAGGCAAAAGCTGAGGGATGTTTTTTTCTTTTTTAGAAGAAAAGTTAGAACAAACAACAAACCAGAGCTTGAACATACTTGGTTCTCACCGTTCTGAATTTTAATCACCCATAGTTTGATCTTTTATTAACTCAGTATGGAGTGAATTTATTCAGCATTGCTTTACCAATGGATTTTAATCTCTCTCTCTTTTTGACACACACACACACAGACCGTTTTATATTTCTTTTCTTCTACTATTTTTGCTTTTTTAGAAAGTAGAAGATACAAAATGCTGGTGAGATACAAAATACCCAGCTAACAAGGAACGTTCTCACAACACTAGCTAATGTTTTCTAAAAGTTCTCTCAAAGTTATCAAAAAAGTTCTTGCAATAACATTAGTAGAACTTTTATCATATATCATATATATCAAACATTTTATGAAGTTGTTAGTGAAACGTTTTAAAAAATGTTACAAAATTTAAAATGTTGAATAATGTTTTTATAACCTTGTAATAATGTCTAAGAACTTTCAACATTTTGATGCATTTGTTACTTAATGGAAATGTTCTTACAACTTAAAATTGGTAGCTGTGTTTGCATGTAATCACAGTTTGTACAAATGTAATTCTCCCATGAAGTTTGAAATGAGCACAGCAGAGCTAAAGAGTCAAGTACAGTAATACTGTAGCACCTACAATAGTACAGTTTAACTGCACATGTCCGTTTGGGTGTCACATTTTGAGAGATCAGGGAGTGGTCCTTTTATTTGCAGGTAATGATTTTGGAACAGGGCTCTTAATGGGGCATTATGGGAGTCCCTGGTTCCCCTAACAACTGATTAATGTCCACAGTGATGACATCAGCTTGCAGAGAAACTAGATAAAACAATGCTTGTATTGGACCGAACAGAATGATGAACGAGCGAGCACACTAGCAGCTCATCTCATTACCAGCTACAGACTGCTGGCCATTTAGCTAATGTAGCGAGGCATTGTGTGTCCAGGGACCCTGGGCTGCAGGTCTGGAAATTAATGACACTGCAAGCGTGTGATATGGAGTTTGACCCTGCATAATACACAAGCATATAGCATTAACCTTGCCTCGTCAGACGCCACTATTGTTATCCTGAATACGGCGGCACAGTACACAAGCAAAGAGAAAAGAGATATTTATACCTGGATTTAAGATTCATTTCATGGGCCACAGCTAAGCCTCAGAAAAGGATTAAACAGATAAAATAAACCTCTCACTGAAAAGGCAGACTGGTTTATTTTTGCCTTTATAACAGAAAGAGTTCACTAATGCGATCTTAAAGAATGTGGAAACACAATAAAACAAAAATTCTACAGCATCATCGGCTCGTAAAGCAAATATATATGGAAAATTTTAATACTTTCGTGGTTGTTGGAGATCCACAGTCAACACAAAGACTGTCCTGAACAACATCCAAAGCAAATACTCACCATACAATTTAAGGTTGTGAGAACGTTTCTGTAACATTTCCATTAAGTAGCAAAAATGTTAAAAAATGAACTTTGAAATCAGTTACACTTACAATATACATGAGTCTGACCTTTACAATGATAACTAAAGCTTCTCACACATATTGAACTCCTCAGGAATTTCCTCTGTGTCTCTAATTAACCTGCAAGATTTTCTCTACTTTCTCCTTCAGTCAGTGTTAAGCTGCCCTCCTTCCATGAAGACTAGTGTGCTAATAACAGTATCAGCCAAAGAATAAATGAAGGCTGCTTACTATTAAGGGAGGATCAGGATCTCAGTTCAAGGTTTAAGTGCTGTGTATGAATCTTAGATTTGAGACTAAGCAGAATAAGAGCATCTATATTAATATCTTTTTCAATTCTAAAAGTTGTCTGAAAGTTAAAAACATTCTTGCAGCAACATTAATGAAACTTAGTGAAACTTTATTAAATAAAGACATTATTCTAAAGTTGTTAGTGGAATGTTTTAAAAAGTTACAGAATAAAAAATGAATAAATGAATTTTTAACAAAACAGCATTTTTAACATTTTCATTGCTTAATGAAAACATTAGCTAAACTCTCATGCTATTGGTTGGGGTTTTAACAGCAGCACAGGGCTAATGTTTGTTAAATGCGTTGTCATTGTTTTGGATAAAAGTGTCTGTCAAATCTATAAAATATAAATGGCCATTAACTTTGTGTATGACTGGTCAAATGAGATCCCAAAAACCCCAACCATCAACCCAGCAGAAAACGAAGAGCTATGTCTTATCTGTTGTAGAGTTACATGATGAGCAGGGTAATGTTTCCCAGCATGAGGGGTCTATGTCTTTAGTCACCGGTCAGTCCTAATGGTTTCAAACCATGCAGAAAATTATTCACTGACCCCTCTCCCACCTCCACGCTGTGAGCAGCTGTAAAACACCCCAGCTTTTGTCCAGGATTAGAACGGGCGGAAATCTGGTCATATTATTAAAGAGCCGCCCGGTACCCCCCCTTTCTTTCTTTTCAGCCATCCAATATTCATTAAAGAGGGATTTCAGCACATTAGCAGAGGAGGAGAAAGTAGCCCCTGGAGACTGTGTTTGTGTTTTCAACACTGGCCCTGTAATTCTGTCCGACACTTCTGTGAAGAGGGCCGGAGGGGAGGGGCTCCACTTAACTGGGATTTATTACCTCCACCAGCTGCCCTCTCTCCTCTCTCGCTGTAAAAGGTAATTGCGTCCAGTTGTAACAAGCTAATTGATTGCTAATTAGATAAATCAGCACTCTCAGAGCCGTCACATACTGACGGAGGCTAACAGAAGTCATGTGACCCTGATACAGTGGTGGGAGGGTGTAGTGGGGGGGTTGCCACTGATAAAATAAGCAGTCTGGGTGTACGAAGAGAAGTCAAGGTGACATGATGCCAGCAGAAGGAGCAGATGAGCATGTGGGGTGTGGGGGGTCTTGTGTGTACCCAGCTAACAATTTAGGTTGTAAGAACATTTTCCTAATGTTTCCATTAAGTAAGGAAAATGTAAAAAATGTCGTTTTGAATGTTCTAGGAACGTTCAAAACATCCAGTTTTCCAGATGTTGTATTAACATTATTGCTTGGTTTTAAGAACATTCGTCAAACATTTTTTTACATTCGGTAACATTTAAATTCCACTAACTACTTAAAAATAACATTTTTGATATATAAGGAAAAAATGTTCTACTAACATTACTGCAAGAACTTTAGAAAACATTAGCCAACATTCTGATAACGTTCCCTGTTAGCTGGGTAGTGAGAATGCAAATCAGAAAGGCAGAGTAAATATGATGGATTCAGAGGGAGAAGTGGGACTGAATGGACAGCTGGACTGCCCGGCCACCAGGCAGCACCGTTACTTTCTCATGCTAATGCAGGCCGGGTTAGCACAGCACTGAATGCAGGGCACCGGCCCAAACCGGAACTGAGATTCAGACGAGTGTTTTGTGTTGAGAATATGAGAATGAATGAAGGGGGAAGGGCAGCGGTAAATACAGACATCCGCACAATCTTAAATGTGTGTTTTTATATGTTTACAACAATACAAGTGTGAAAACATACAGGCAACAATGCAGCGTTTAAACAAATGTTATAAGGACTAATAATAAAGGCACAAATGGCCCAGCTAACAATTTTAGGTTGTAAGAACGTTTCCCTAACTTTTTCTTTAAGTAAAAAAATGGTTTTTGAAAGAGCTCAGAAACGTCCAGTCTTTCAGGCATTGTATTAACTTTATTGCCTGGTTATAAAATATTTTTCAAGCTTTTTTAAGTTCTGTAATGTTTTTAAATTGTTCCACTAACAGAGAGAACAGTAGCTGGTGTTCCACAAACACTGTTAGAAATGATTATAATGTACCTGCTGGTTTGTTTGGACAGCTCACATTTGTTGTGTCTGCACCAGCGTGATGTTTTAGACAGATGTATTAATAGATGTTTGTGTGTTTGAGCACTATTATGGAAACGTTCTTCTGGCTGCCCAGTAAGACTCAGGCCACACCTCTGTTTCTGTGTAATCTCTCTGATTATGCAGACATCACTTGGACGTTGCCATGGACACAGAACACAGTTGGCAAGCAAGGCCAAGCTCCCTCCGTCTGCCTAAAAGTGGCACATGGAATGAAACCAAAGCAACACAGTCATCTCATTAATTTGGTGTCTTTTATTATATTTCCATTTTCTATATTAGTAAGTAAGAAGTAAAATAGCAAATATGCTTTTTTAATTTTTTTTAATATTTTTATTATTTTTAACATATTTTTTATTGTACACTTCAGAAAAGCATGCTAATTAAGGCTTACACTTGAATGAACACTCTGTATGAGTATTGGAGAAGCACTGGGGGGCCTGTAAGAGAAACATTAAACATTACCACACACACAAGGATCAGGTTTCCATGGTGAGATGGTCTGAAATGGGGCTTGAGGATGCAGTCCCTACAATTCCCCTTATCCCACCCACTCCCAACAAACACACATACACACACTTTTTTCTGTCTGACCCATGCAGGTCTGTTGAGTTCCAGTGCTGCTGGCATGCAACATGCTCATTCTTTGCATGCTGCAGTAACGCGGTGGGTGGCAAATCTGGGCGCAGTTGCTGCAGGATTTACAGGCGAGCTGCTTGAGGAAGGGGGGTGTTGTTAGAATGTTAGAACTGGTTAGTGTGTGACTAAATAAAGGCTGTTCATTTTCAGTCACCATATGATTCATGATATATTGGTGCAAATGAATTAATTACACTGCAAAGAGTTTTTCTCATATCAAGAACCCCTGGATGTGGGAAATGAACCGGATTTATAAAGGTTCCTGAATAGAATCAGGGAGGAGCTTTGTATTTTGAAGTATTTTGTAAAAATAAATATATAAATATTTCAAGTAAACTTCCATTTATGCATGTGTCAGACAATTTTATCCAGTGTAATTTACAATCACATTTGAGCAGTGTGTTTTCACGCTTATATTTGAGTGAGCTATAAATCCAGTGTGCTGTCACAGATGTGCATTGAGAGGAACGCAGAGCACTGCACTGTTAAGCCGTCTGTGCTGTGTATCCGGTCACAGTGATGTCTGTTGTCTGTAGGACATGTGATATGATGAAAGGTGTAAATCCAGATTGATTCACACTCAGACCCTCATGAGAGCCTGTGCATCTGTACAAATACATTATTCAGAATGTGTGTGTTCTCTTCCTGATGACACTTTCCCCATGTATTTCCTAGTGGCTAACCGTACCACCTGTCCATGTAAAAATACTCATGACAGATTTGCTGTAGTGTAGATGAATAAACATGTGGGAACATCCTAAATGAAGCTAAATGAAGCTAAACTTCCCAGCAACAGAGAACATTCTCAGAACATTGGCTAACCTAAAGGAACCTGCAATTTTATGTGTCAAACAGAGATGGCGACAGAGGTGAAAGTTTTTCACAACGATAACACTAAAAATAATTAATCTGAAGACTAATTAATCTGAAGAGCAGCGTCTCGAGTTCAATGCCAGAGAGTTTAGAAGAGACTGACATTCTTAGCATCTTACTGGAGACCACGTTCACACCTCACCCCTTCATTCTGCAAAAAACATTTGGGGTGGAACATCGCTGTCTAGACGGGCGACATAAAAGAAGTGGCCGCCATTCATGCGTGTCTCTTCCTCTGCATTGTCCCTGATCTCCTCAGCTCTTCTCATCTCCTTCACACACTGTCTGTATGGTATTGTTGAAAGACAATGTGCTGTCACTGCTGCTTCCTAAAGTTGTTGGGCTCTTGCTCTTCCCTGCGATGTGAGCAGCAGGACAGCGGTCGCCGCAGAGTGCTGATGACAATCAGAGAGAAGAGAGCTCAAATCAACCCCCCAACTGTGTAGAACTGACCAGTCCATGCAGAAGACAGCAAAACACCAAGCAAGGATATGGTGTCTCAGACCGGACTTAGAAGTATGTTAAACACTCAGCACAGCATGTTCCCAGCTAACAGGGAATGTTCTCAGAATGTTGACTAACGTTCTCTAAAAGTTCTCTCAGAGTTGTCTCAAAATGATCAAAAACATTCTTTGCAGTAACAGTGGCAGAAGACTTTTTAACATTAAATATCAAAACATTTTTCTTAAATTGTTAGTGGTATATTTTAAAAACATTTGCAGAATTGAAAAAAAGGTTTGAAAAACATACTTATGACATAGCAATAACACAATACATACAATAATAATACAATGGCTAAACATCTAAAAAATTGAACATTTCTGAACATTACCAGAACATTCAAAATAACATATTTAACATTTTTGTTACTTAAAGGAAATGTTAAGGAAATGTTCTTACAACCTTAAGTGTTAGCTGGGTTGGTTTACACTTGACTCTGCAGATTGTATTTTTTTCAATATTAAAATAATTTCTTCTATCTGAGCTCAAAATACAGCAAGCCATTGGCTGGTTGAATCTCTGTCTCTGTTAGGAAACACTGATCAGCCTAACATAACACTGGCTCAACCAATGGTGTGGTCTTGGGCGGGGCTATCTATTTTTCAACCAATGGCAGAGTGTTTAGGAAATCTATGATAACGGTGTTGATTTCAACCTTCAATCAGTGACACTAGTGTTGAGAAATGACACACTTTAACACCTTCAACACTGACTGTGCATGGTTACTTCTTAGCACAATTGGATGATTAAATGGCTGTGTGTATTTTTTGTTTTGCTTGTGCTATATGAGAATTGTAGTAAGTGAATTGTTTTTCACTTTGTGACCATGGCAGGTCAATGTTGGATGTTATTAAACAGTCGATTTCCGCATTTAAAAGTTGCACTCATTCTCAATGTAAACATACATCATCTCAATTGGTCTTAAGCAGATGTTTTGATTTTGTACAGAAAACATAAGTCATTCAAATGCTCTAATAATTCCTCAGCTTAAAATTATTGTACAGAGATGACCTATATATTTCATACTGGTCGTAATATGTCAATCCCCAGACAGTAATACATGTTTCATATCAGTTATACATCCACCTTTAGGAGGAGACACAAGATCTCCATGGAGCAGATCAGCTGATCTGAGTAATTTTAAATGAATGGGAGGACGTATCACCAGTCTAATGACAACATTCTTCTGCGGCAAATTTATTCTTCACAAAACAGACGCAGATAAAGCCAGTGTTCATTTTCTTATTATCAGCCTCTTCATTCTTTGTTGGGCGTGATAAGTGCTTTCAGCACGCCGGTATCAGAAATAACCTTCTGGCTGAGTTTTCCCCTTGTAGCGTTTTCCTCCATTACACAGACAACGAGGAGTGAACACAGACACCAAATACACAAACACCAGATATACACAAACACCAAATACACACAAACAAAAACCAAATACAGACAAACAAACACCAAATACACACAAACAAACACCAAATACACAAACAAACACCAAAAACACAAACAAAAACCAAATACACAAACACCAAATACACAAACACCAAATACACAAACAAACACCAAATACACAAACAAAACCCAAATACACAAACAAACACCAAATACACAAACACCAAATACACAAACACCCTTCACTGCGCTGCCTGCTTCTCCAAACACAGGAACAAATATTACAGATGAATTAATCCGCAATGATCATCATTCAATTAGGCCGTCTCCAGGCGCCATGCGCGCTCTTCTTCACGTTTATGAGTGCGTTTTCATCGTGTCAATGTTCTTGCTGGGTGAACTGTATAACTGACCATCATGCTAGAAAATTGATGCCCTACATACTGTAGCTGTGCATGTTTCTTCTCATATTCAACAAATCAATACTTAATGTCCAATGTGTTAACTGAAAACAAAGCAGCTGTTTATTAGGATAATGTACATTAATGTACAACTTTGTCTTATTCTTTCTATATGTCCAACCCAATCTGTTGTAACAGCCTTCTTTAAAACAACACAGAACCTGTTAAAATGAAAACATCCACACCTGTAAGAACAACTCAGCAAGAAAGTGCATCCAAATCATCACACAAACACTCTGTTTTTGCAAGGGTGAGTGTGAGTGTACGATCATGTGTGTGTGTGTCTAATTTAAGCCAGGTCTCAGCTGCCCATCTGCTGTTGTCTACTGGTGTGGCCTTTTTTCACAAGCTGAACACACATTCCTACAGTGGCCTCGTGCCGGACTTTAACTCCACTACAGGTGCAGCGTGCAAGGTGTCTGTCTCGTTCTCCTCCATACATCATCTTCATCATCAGTGACCCAGCATTCCAGAGCTTCTCTCTGTCTGCGCGTGTTGACCTGTAGCTGGTGTGTGTCCACTGGCTGGAGGTCCGATTGCTTTTTCTACCTCCCACATGTAGAACAGGTGCCTCGTCCCCGGGGACTGTTAAAACTCCTGCTGTGAGGGCCGAGAGTCATGTGCTGGCTGCTAAACTGTGACCTTTCGTAGCACCTGCACAGATTACCCCAGCTAACAAATTTAGGTTGCAAGAACGTTGCACCAAGGTTTCCATGAGGTAACAAAAATTTTAAAATTGTTATTTAAGTTCTATTAACGTTCACAATGTCCAGTTTTTAAGATGTTGTATTAACATTATTGCTTGGTTATAAGAACATTATTCAAACACCAAAATATATATCACATTTTTGATATATATAACATTAAAAAACATTCTACCAACACAACTGCAAGAACGTTTTTTCAATCATTTTAATAGAGCTTACAGAATGTTAGCCAACATCCTGAGAACATTTGTTAGCTAGCTACAATACCATATCTGACCTCTTATATCTAGTTACCAGCTATATTTGCCATAATGCATTAAACTGTTTGACTAACAGTAGCCAAACATGAAATCAAGAAGCAGAGAATTAACAAATGACATGAAGACATACTGCTTTTGCTCAGTCACCCCAGACCACAACTACAGATCTCAGACCTGTCACTGTAAAACATGCCATACAGTTAACAGTGACAGCAAGATCTGAAATACACTGATGTGGCGATACGTCTTGTTAAAACAGAGTCAAATAAACCTCTAAACAGATGCTAAATATGAAATGCAGATACACAATAAATAATTCTTGATTATTTTTTAATATTTTACCATATTTTTTTAGTTAGGTTTATTTTTACCTGTCACCCCTGCTATATAATATGTAAGCCTATATAGTCTGGACTATAGACTGAAAAATCTGTGCTCTTACAGATGAGGTTGTTTGAAACAAGCCAATCAGATCGCAGCTGTCCATTTCCATATCAGGCAGTCAATGATTGGACGGTCCTTAAACATTGGGTGGGCGGTCCTTAAAAATGGGGTGAAGCCCATCACATCTTTTAGCAGATCATTACGTGAACGTTTCTCTACTCATTATGTGAAAATACAGTCATTACATTAACATTTCTCCAGTCATTATGTGAACGTTTCTCCAGTCATTGCATGAATGTTTCTCCAGTCATTATGTGAACGTTTCTCCAGTCATTGCATGAATGTTTCTCCAGTCATTATGTGAACGTTTCTCCAGTCATTGCATGAATGTTTCTCCAGTCATTATGTGAACGTTTCTCCAGTCATTGCATGAACATTTCTCCAGTCATTATGTGAAAATACAGTCATTACATTAACATTTCTCCAGTCATTATGTGAACGTTTCTCCAGTCATTGCATGAATGTTTCTCCAGTCATTATGTGAACGTTTCTCCAGTCATTGCATGAACGTTTCTCCAGTCATTATGTGAACGTTTCTCCAGTATGGAACGTTTCTCCAGTCATTGCATGAACGTTTCTCCAGTCATTATGTGAACGTTTCTCCAGTCATTGCATGAACGTTTCTCCAGTCATTATGTGAACGTTTCTCCAGTCATTGCATGAACGTTTCTCCAGTCATTATGTGAACGTTTCTCCAGTCATTATGTGAACGTTTCTCCAGTCATTGCATGAACGTTTCTCCAGTCATTATGTTAACGTTTCTCCAGTCATTGCATGAACGTTTCTCCAGTCATTATGTGAACGTTTCTCCAGTCATTGCATGAACGTTTCTCCAGTCATTATGTGAACGTTTCTCCAGTCTGCCTCCATAATTAAGTGTATCATCCTCTGGTTGTGCAGTCGTGAAGAATCACCAAGGGCTGCTGTTAATTTCCAGGGAAAAACAGTGGCGTATAAAATGAGTTTTGCCCTCAGCGAGGCAGAGACGAGGTTTCAGCCTGACAGGTGTGTTGTGATCGGGACACTCAGTAAACACTCATTAGCTAACGGCCGTCCTGTGAGAGATAACCTGTTTGACATCATTAATTGGCTTTTCTGTAGAGGGAGTCAAGTAGATGAAAAGGTTTATCATGCTGAAATAATTAATTTTTGCCACAGAACCTGCTGGCAGTTGACTTATTAAAAAGAAAGAGAGAGGCCAGTGATTTCTTTGGGCTTCATTTTTCCAAAGCGTCTTTCAATCCACCCTGTTTCTGCTTCTCTTATTTTCCTCTCGGATGGGAGAAGATGTATTAGCCTGCAAAGATTTTATTTTGTAACAGAAAAATAATTAAATGAAACATAATTAACTCTGACCTGTACAAAGGGAAGGATATGTTTTATCTCTCTCCTTTTCAGAGGGCAAAGATTAGCCACATGTTTTGAGACTGGTGTTGCGTACAGTTAATTTACATTTAATTCAAATTAAAGTGGAAATGATGTTCTATTATAAGGGCAAATTCATGACATAATACCTCTAATCTATTCACCTATCTTTGCCCTCCATGGCCTCATAATTACTTGATTTAATGTGGTAGAATATTTTACATAATAAAGCACACCTGAACTCTGCCAATCTCAATATCTGATCTGATTAGCAAAAGATTCAGCACATTACATATATTAAACCTTTAACATGCCTTCAATATATCTTTAATATTGCAGTTGTTTCCAGCAATCAGGTTAAATAGAGAGCAAAAAGAAAAATATAAAATATCTAAAAAATATCTGCTGCTGCTCTGTTTCCCTGAGATCAAGACTCTCTTTCCTTTAGAGGCTCAGAAGTTCTGAACTGTGCTCAGGTGTGCATCGAGTATTTCCTCCTTGAAAATGAACCAAAAACATCGATGACTCCACAACACATGACTGAGTAGAAATCATGCTGATGGCAGCATGTGGAGAAAATGTACACAAATACGTCCACAGCCAACATGTTTTAATCCAGCAGGAGTCAGTCTGTAGAGTCCGTGCCCCATCGAGCCCCACTGCTGCTTGGACAATCTGTCCGGTCTTTGCATTTGGTTTCCAGGTCATAACCCGACATGGTGCCGGTTTTATTAGGTCACGCCGTGGCACCAGCCTGGCATCGCCCGCACACACAGGGTTGTCCTGGCAACCGTATGCCCATGGAACCCACTGGGAATGCCTTGACATGCCAAACACTGAGAACCGTCAAGGTAACAAATATTCCAGCTCAGGAGGATACAGAGAGAGAGAGAGAGAGAGAGAGAGAGAGAGAGAGAGAGAGAGAGAGAGAGACATGACCCCACAATTATGATACTTAACATTTAACCCCCAAACATGTAAGTACAAATGTTTAAAGGAACAGCTTATTCATTGCCATCATCATTGAGATCTACCATTACTTCACCTCCAAACTGCCCAGTTCTCATGTCTCTGAACAGAGAACGACAGATTGAAACCCTCCATCATTTCATCACCCATCTATCAGTCGCTCAAGCCTCTTCCATCATTTCCTCATCTCTTTCTGCTTTCTCTGGCCACCGGTGACAGTTTGAAAGGTGTAGACGGTCAGAACACTGGCTGTTTGTGTCCACACGATGAAGCATTACTCTCAGATACATCTTCCATGTTCAACACAGCGTCCCAGCACAGAATCACCTCTGCCCAGGAATCCTTAAGTAAAGCTGCTTCATGTTTAATGTCTTTTTTAAAACTGAAATCCCTTTGTCCAGCAAGTTACAACCTTTTATGTTTTCCCACTGTGACCCTAAAGGACTAAATGAAAACATTACCATATCAATATATATTTCAATAACAAAACTTTTTTGTCATTTGTAGAATGAATTAATGATTATTATAAATACAGATATGCTGATATAAGGTTTTTAATCCTATGTAGGGATCATCTTTATGTGATTGAATGTTTTTTCTTGGTTATGTACTTAATTCATTTTTTCATGTGCTCACACACAGACAGCTGTGGTATTTAGTCACTCATTATTAGTTTGTAAGACATGAAGATATCAGCTGGAGAAATGCTCAATATTTCAGTATGGAATAAAGAAACATGCTCAGCCTCCTGCAGAAGCACTTTTGACAGCTGGTGTTGAGGAAGCCAGGGCTAGTTGTCACAATGGTTGTATAGAAGTAACTTTAAGGTTTTGACATTTGACATATTGTATATTGATTTCAAACATCTCGTTCCAAATGATCTTAACTTCAAATATTGCCTGTGAATGACATAATTCTATAGCATCATATTGTGTTCTCAGATTAAGGGTGTTTTCATAAATGTGATTATGATTAATTATAATATCTACTGTTTAATGGTCTGATATTCTTGTATGTTACATTTTAACTTTGTTTAACATCATTAAAAAGTCTTACATGCTATTTATATGTAATTATATCCTATTTAATGGCAGGTTCCCCTTGTGACAACTTACCCCATGATCAATTACATGGCCTGCTGTTGGGCCATGCTGTCACAAAAGGTCAACATGTGTTTAATGAGCTATATCTTCTTCCTGAGTAACACAGCAGAAAAGTTCAACAGCCAGTAACATTCCTTTACACATGCACTGAGTTTCTCTTTAGTAACTCAATGTACATTCAAGTGAATACAGCCCGTTAGATCGACACACAAGATCGAGGAAAATGAAAGTGGTGCACACAGATGAATCATAAAGTAGAAAATAACTGTATGAAACTGCTCTACTGCTTTGTGATGTATGTCTGGAGCACAATGTTATATAAGCCGACTTGGTCCTTTAATAGCACTGTGAAAAAACACTCTGAGATTTTAAAGTCAGGTAGAATTCAAAAAAAGAAATCAAATCACCACCAGGAAGAAATTCATTTCCTGTGGAATATAAGCAGCGGGAAAACCTGGCAGGGCGATAAGAAAATTCCCCCAGTACTTTGATAACCATTTGTTCATTTCCTGACAACAGCAAAAAATGATACATCTCTAAAAAAAGAGACAGGGGCATTTTTCTTCCTTCTCTCCTTCACATTGGTTTCATTCCATCCACAATATGGCATATAAATGATAATCGTAGCATCAGTTATCGTGCGTTTTTTGTTCCTTTTGGGAAGAGGTGCGCAGCGACAGACGGGAGAGGGTGTGGGTACGATTTGACTCTCTCACTGTTGTGTCAGGGCCCTGTGGTCTTGGATTTGCATTTTAATGGATGCAATTTATAGAGTTCGCCATCGCGTTTGCCGTAGCACAAGTGGCATCATTAAGTTAGCTAAGCCGGATTAACCCTGATGGAGAGTCAGATAACAGCAGCTCCAGGATCGACGCGTCGTATATGAGACGCCAGCAAGTGTGTGTCTGTGTTAATTTCTTTCTCAGTATGAGAACAGTATGAAGGTATTAAAAAAAAAATGTAAGTAAATTGGAAAACATATAGGTGATTCCCGCAGCTGGTCAAATACGAGAACACACATTTATATATACTGTACATATGTCGATGTATTGTATATACTTGTAGATTACTATTTATGTGTTTATGTATATGTACATGTATATATAAATTGCACGTATATATACATGTATATATGATAACATGTATATATGATTATATGTAATCTCTCTCTCTCTCTCTAATATATATACAGTACACTATTTATCTGTATATGATATAGTTTACATATCATGTTTTACATATACTGTCTTTATGTGTGTGTATCTTCTATAATCATGTAGCAATATAAGGTATTTGCTTGTAGGGAGAAAAGAGAGAGATTACTAGAGCAGACAGCTGGTTGTGAATTTACCACTGTATTGTGGGTAAGAGTTGCGGGTTGTCAGTCAAAGAGCATTGGACTGTGGAGGACACACCTCACCGGCCATGTAAATAAGAGATTATGCATCGGGCAATAAAACTGCAAAGCACACTGGCTTCTGTTTGTGTGTCACAGTCTGTGTGTGCATGTGTGCACGTGTATTTGCGCAACTGTGCGTACACAGTATTATTAGAAATGCAATATTCATGACCGAGTTTGCACTTTCACAGAGCACGATGGTGATAATTTCTGATATGACTATGAAATGACATTGATGTCATTGAAAAAACTTATTTGGTGCCCCAAAAAACCTTTCAGTCAAAGGTTCTTAAAAGAATCATTTCTTTCTTACCCTTTTTGTGGTCTATAGAGCCTGTTACCACTACAAAGAACATCAGCAAGGTTTTGTTGATGTTAAAGGTTTTTTATGGAACCATACAGTCTGATAAAGAACCTTTTTGGACCTTTATTTTGAGAGTGTATACGTGAGTTACCATGGTAAAAATAAAATAATTTTAGTAACAAGAAACACTGGTTACTTTGGTCTTAATATGTGTACAGCCCACATGTTTTGGCTGTACACATATACATCATAAAGTTCAAAAAAATACTGCAATGGAAAACAGGTTTGTTCAATTGAAAAGTTAACTCACAAATCAAAGAGATTAAAATCTATGTTTTTTTAATACCGAACTAATTCTTTACCTGATCATAATAAATATTACTCAGAGCGCAAACATTTAACCCCCAAAATGGACCCTGGACTTTCACCTAATTGTGTTTTAAAAGCCATTTTCTGTTACACTGCACAAATCCATTTATATCAGAGACTTTGCAGCAATAATGCGACCGAACTAATGCACCAAAACAGATCCTGTGCCTGCCGAGAGAGACAATGACAGATGCACTACTGCAAGTGCGCTCCCTCTCCTCAGTGTTATCTATACTGTTAGTGCTGGTGTTAATAAGGGGGAAGTATTAAAAAGCCCTTGTGTGTGTCAGTCAGTGAGGGGATGTGGAGAGGGCCTCATAGCTGCAGATAAACCCTGACACTTCATAGCAAGGTTAAAGAGACAGGAGGGGGCTGTTATCAGTGTGGTGGGGGCAGATTTCCTCTGATTTTCTGATCATGAAAGTCGTAAGGTTCAGATACAAGGTGAGAGACAGAAGTGCTCACTCTACAGCTGTTTTCTATAATTTAATAAAGCAAAACAACAAACATAATATCCTACAACTAAACAATACATGGTAATCAACCAAAGACATTATCTTGGTGATACAGCCATTACAATGCAAGTCAAAGTGGAATATATTATGGATTATGTTTTGTTTGTACATAAATATCCATCTAAACCAAACTGAACCTAATTAAACTAGGGTTAGATATACTGCAGGACACATTAGAAACACACATACATCACAAAATATTCTTCTGAAGTAAATTATCAAAACCTTGAGCATCTCACACAATATCTGTAGTATCTGTCATTTTTGCTACAAATAATATTTGTATATATGTCTCCATGTACAGTATATGAACACACACACACAATAAATTATTAAACATTCAATATTTTGAATCAAACAAAAAATAAAAAAATATATTATTCAGTAGTTAGGCAGTATGTTTCAAATATAGATATTAAAGCAACAAAACAGACTTTTTATTTCAGCCTTATTGATCTATCTTTCATTGAGTCTTTTTAATCTAAGTGAACTTGATGATAAGCAAAAAAGAGAAAAATAAAAGTTTATCTGCACTTTGTTATAGTTTTAGGTCCTTCACTTCTGTAGGGCCAGATCTGTGTATTCATGATCTTCATGTTTTTTCTGTTGCTGAGGCAAAAGGATTAATTTGCTAAATGAATATCAAACAACATGTTTATTCTAAAAGCAATAATGACTAATGACATTTGTCATAACGCCTGTATGAATATTTAATGAAATTAATATATCTGTGACAGCCTATTTCATTTAGCCTTTATTACAAACACAATGTGTGTGTGTGTGTGTGTATACCCACCCCTCTCACAGGGCCCTTATCTTCAGGCTAGTGATCGCATTTATCTTTTTAATTATGTGGCAGGTCTCTTCTAAAGACAGACGGTGTGTGTGTGTGTGTGTGTTTGTGTGTGTGTGTTATTTCCATCTTCAGCAGTAGTCTAGGACCTCTGTGTCGGGGGAATCAGGGCCCCCTGTTCTATCTGCACTGGGAAAAACACAGATAAGTTTCCTCCTCTCTGTCAGGCGAGATTTACATCATTTTTCTCTTTATAAAATTCTGAATTTTCATGTTTACTCACCACAGATGCAGTAAACCATAATATGGTTAACAAAAAATAAAAAAACAAAAGCTGCATGATATTGAGGGAAAATGCCATAACTTGCCAAACATGATATGTGGTTTGTGATACAACAATACTTCAAATGTGCAAAATCAGTTTAAATTATATTAAAATAAAATTCCAGACTGAAAATTATATAACCAACATATATTTCACATTCCTCTGTGAAAAGATTTCTATTTCTGATAACTATAACCTAAAAAGCACTAGAGCTAACATTTTAAAGTATTCAAACCATTAACTATTTCAAACCATTACGATATACATATTGTGATATATTTGCGTTATTTCAATATTTTCGATATATCATGCAGCCCTAATAACATAGACATACTAATAATGTCCATATTTTCTTTCAAATGATTGTATGCAGAATTAAAATAATGTGTGTGTAATACATTAATAACAGTCATCTTGATATGTCAAAATACTTTTAAAATCTTCACGGTTTATATCTGACATCCACTCAATATATGAGCTAAGTTTGCGTCTATACATACTGCATCAGGAATGCAAAGACTGTGAAGGCACTCTTGATTTAGCATTCGGCCTGGAGCTTTAACCTCTTCTCTAACAGTAACGTCAAATATTTTGTTGATCCAGAACTGGTATCTTTAATCCTGACCCTTTGTCACAGGTTAAGGGTTAAATGGATGTAAATTGTGATGACTACAGCCGTAGGCGGTGGTTTACATGAGATAACCTCCTCATGATGCCACCTACCCACATATTAACCCTAATCTAAGAGAAGCCCCCCACATCACTGAAGAACAGCCCCTATAAAGCATTCACATTCAAATAAAGCACTCATCATGAAACATACACCAGAGGAAACAGAGATACAGAGAGAGAGAGAGAGAGAGAGAGAGAGAGAGAGAGAGAGAGAGAGAGAGAGGTGAAACCACAACAATGCTCAGTTCTGTGAAATGCCTCTGAAACAATAACCATTATAATGAGATTATGTGTCTTTAAACCGATGATTGACAGTTATTGTACAAAATTGTAATTTCCATTCATTCCAGGTTGAGCCTTAATGTGCCAAAATAAAAACAATAAACTTACCACACTGTCCTTAAATTAGTTTACAATATAGACTATAAACAATACTGCAATTTTAATCAATTATCATGTCATTCTCATACACACTTCAGTGTAGATACATTACATTTTTTACATTAATGCATTTGGAAGACACTTTTATCCAAAGTGACTTACAGTTCATTCAAGTTATACAGTTTGTCAGTGCATGTGTTGCCTGGGAATCGAACCCACAACCTTTGCGTTGCGCAATGCTCTACATCTTGGCGTTAATCATAAAATATTGCACAACCCTGTTCAACACTTATCAGATATTTATTTAACTTAATAAATGAAGCCATATGATAATAACAATCATTCCCTTCTATTGAGATATTAGAGCATGGCAATATGAATGGCATTAGGTAATTCTAAAGTGTTCTTCATAGATTTTCAGGTTTTAAATGTGTTTTAAAAGACGATGAGCAATTTCAGGTCATGTAGTGCTAGCATAAGTACAGCATAATAATCATATATTGTACAAATTATACAGTCAAAAGTCAAAGAGTATTTTTTCTGAATCTTACTAACTTACAAACTCCAAAACACTCTCTGGTGGCAAAGAATCACAACAGCTGTTATTTTTCTCCATAGTCACACTTACAGTAATGTGGGGTCAAAAGTGACCCATCAAAAGGTTACGCAGCCCGTGACTGTGTCTGGCTCAGGGTGCAAGAGCTTTAATGAGTATTGGGGAGGTCTGGTACTGGTTCACATTATCTATCCAGAACCTGAGGTTTTGATCTGACTCCCACGCTAGACCTCCATGACTGCAGCATCACTGAGGTTATATGGATGTCATCATGCTATAATGACTCTTCCACATGCCTCGCTCGCACAGAACGCTGAATCCATCCATTGTCTTTTAACTGTCCGTTTCTCATCTCTCTAAGCCCTTTAGGATGAATGTGCTCCACATATGATAGAGTTTGGTCACAGCTGTCTGGCTTTGCAATAGTAACCAAATATACAATAAACAATGAATCCACCCACCAGTGTAAAAAAGCATTAGAGGATTTTGTGCAAATACAAAATACTACCTTTGTTCCGAGTATGATATTGACAACGACCCTAAATAAATTTTATTGTTAGCGCAGAACCGGGTCTAAAATATACACACTGTCTGTCTCTCACAACAAAACACACTCATAAGACACTTTTAAACATACAGTACATACACAAGTAAACAACATACCTGCCTAAAGATATTACTGGAATCAGATATTTACTTATTTCACAGTGCAACATTAAGCAGACTTAACATAATAATAATCAGCAATTAATAAAGTTTAAAAGTTTTAACCTGATTGGTGCCTTTTGTTATTGCTTTAGTGTATTTTTAAAATGGCAGAAGATTTCAGATGCTTTGCTTTGTTTTTCTGTATGACTTGTTTGCATATCAGACTGGATGTATTTACGAGTAAATATTTGTGTGCTCTTGTATTTACATGTCTGTATGATATCTCATGGCTCTGAATGCTGAGAGTCACTGAGATGATACAGTGATGAGCCTCCTCCAGTGTGACTGTGAGCTTTATTCTGCAGACAGAGTCCTCACACTGCACAACAACCCGCTCAGACGACACCACCCCTTTAACTTAATACACAGATATCAAGATTGATGTTCACCTGCGAGAACATAAGGGCAAAATAAGAAACGATCTCTTATAAACGATCTCTTTACCAAGTTTCTTTTTATTTTCAATGCATTTATTTTAGCTTACATGACTTATTACATTTATTAGAGTTGATTAAAAATATTGGGATTAACATGCTAAGTTAATCCTAACATAATAATGTTTTTACGTTTTTGTAAGTAACTAATGCATAACCACTAACCTGTAGTAAGTGATGAGTTTGCTTCAGCTGGAGAGCCTGACGGGACATTGTTGTGTTCCTCAGACTCAGATCACATTTTGGCATTAGTAAGTGATTTCATTTTATTCTGGGTTCATTTCAAACGCGTCCAAAACAACTCATTCAATAAGAGACAGTAAATAAGTGCGCTATAGAGATGGGATGCATACTGCATAAACATTTCCTTTAAAATGCAGAACGAAGATAAAAACGAAAAATATCTTTCCAGAAAAGAAAACGTTGAATCACTAAATACATACGGTTACTTATATAGCCAAAAAAACAAAATACACATGCTGTAAATGAAGTAACTGCGACTCAAACATAAAAATGCATGCACATATTATTATAAAACAACGAAAATGAGCTCGTCAAACTTACTCACCATAATATGCATAAAGACACCGAGACAAAACTGTGTAATAACTGTGTGAATAATCCAGATATGATCACGTATGAGTGAAAATAAGTGTGTAAAACTTACTGAAGATGTTGGTGACTGCCTGAAGTTAAACACAAAACTGAGTCTGAACTCTCTAATATATAATCAGACCTGAATATGAGGAATCGACGTCTAGAAACAGTCACTTACAGAAAACTTTCTTTAACGTTTTAACAGAAATTTATCTTCGTAGCTTCCTGTGAAAATTGTGACAGTGAAACTGAATTCGCAACACGGAGGAGATAAATGCAATATGTGCTGACTCTGAAATACATGAAGAAAATATCATGATGGCTCCCTAAAAACTCACCCTGAAGTTTGTTTAAACACAAAAATCACAAAAGCTAAATTATGTATGAATAATGTTTAATAATGATGATTCCTGCACAACCAAATTAAATCAGCAAACTACATTTATGCGTTATAGATTTGATCGTATTCTGAGAATGAATTGAAAATACAAAATGTTTTACACAATGTAATAGATTGTATGTAAATGATTAAATTGTATTAAAATGGATTGTTTTTAATGTAAATGTTAGTTTTAGAAAACCGTGTTTAGAAATGATTAGCATCTTAACACTTTTATTCTGGACTCTTATATTAATATATAAACTCTTGATGTTAATACATGTTTAGTGATTTGTTTCTTTCCTAATTTCCTACAATATTAATATTACAATATTACAAGACTACATCGTGTCTGCATACTGAAAACACTTTATTAGACATGTAGTCTGTATATGTCACACACGTATCTACAGCTCGTCTTTAACACACCGCAGTCCCCATGAAAGCACGCAGTGACTCTGCGGGACGTGATTGTGCGCCACCTCCTGGTTACTCCTACATTACTCCTCTAATTCTCAGCGGTTTTCACACCGTGTTCATGCTGTAGTCTGAGTCTTTCTCTTCGTTTTCTCTATCATCTCACGTCACTGTCCCTCGTCTATCACATCCTCCAGTTCAAACAGACGCTGTTTAACCGAGCCCCGGTGCTCTCCGCGGCTGTAGGCGTGTGTTTTCCCCGCTGTTAGAGCGCGTTACACGGCGGATGAGCGGTGAGGCACCGGGAGACACTGGAGGATTATTCTGATTGATGGGTTGCTATTAGGCGAGCGCGGTTATCGCGGCGGATGGAGGCGACCGGGGCACTGAGTCGTAACACAACAGATTACCTGAACCCGAAGGATGTTTAAATAAAACACAGTCGCTCTCTCTCTCTCTCTCTCTCTTTTTCCTCACACCTTCATTATCACTTGCGGGCCACTCCGCCTACCCAACGTCATGTGCAATTTGCCCGGGCCGATCCACTCAATAAACTAACAAGTGATCATATTTCCTTTTTGAATGAGAGCTGTACACGGGGAGGTTTACATTTTTCTTCCCTTTCTTTCCTTTTGGTGCACTGTCCCAACATGATTGATTGCGACTCGCAAACCGGGTGTCCAGCCCTGCCCAACAAATGACTTTGGCCCCTACCAGTAGACCTTGACCAGACAGAAATCAATATTTCACCATTAAAATCTATCAAAGAAGAGTTAGGGCTGCAGCTGTCTGCGGTGCCCTTTTTGACGCCCTTCAGACATTAAACCTGACACTTGTAGTACACGGATAATCAATATACAGTGCTTCTTGGTCATCTTTTGGGTTGTGATGGATATCTGGAGGAGTCGTGATTCATTTTGTCACCCCATTAAAGCAAACTGTGTCAAATCGGTCCCTCATTTCATCTGGCAGATTCTTATTCCTTAAACTATACAGGCATGAGGGAAAGCAGCGGATGAGGGGGGGTAAATGAAGAGCACCACCCTCCAGATACTCATCTCTGAAGAGATCTGGTGTCTGGTGGAGTGTAAGAAACACTTTGAACAAACGTTCTTTTGGAACCAGACCACATTGGTGATATACAGAATAGATGACAATACATTTACAATACAAGTTAATTCAGGTTACAGTATTTAACCTGGTAGTTATAAAATGAGTTAAATATAAAGGAAAACGTTATTGCAGATTTAATATATATAACTAATCAGCACAAAGAATTTTGACTATACTCATGTAATTTACAGCTGGTCATGTGTTTTTGATATGATTTAGTATGAATTGTTTCTTCATTTCATTTCAACTGGTCCGTATTTGATCCTCTGCAAGTTTTATATTAATACTCCCCTCAACTATGTCAGTTAAATGTACAACACTATAACCTCATTGATTATTGTTTAGCATTGTGGAAGGACTGTAATATCCACTCACCCACAAAAACAGGCTGCTGATTGGTATGTTGACTTACATATATAGACATCCAGAGACTGACCTTTGCTGCTTTTGTAAAACCCACAGTGGCTACAGCGACAGTCTCCAGCTGTATGAACCCATATGCTGCATCTTACCTGCTGCTGAGATGATTATTAGTTACAAGCAAGTGTCATTAAAAATGGATTTACTCACCCTCAGCAGGGGCAGGTCTTACTTCCTTCTTGTGTGTGTGCCCTCACATACGCTTCTTCACAACACACTCAATGCAAACACATTGTGTCTGTATAGGCATCACATAAAGCTACTGAATATTTTTACTGTTATTACCCAGGACAAAAGATAAACTCCATTCTATAAACACTGACCTTCTGTGACAACGTGCCCCAGTTGTGCAGCATGTTGTCACACTACATGAGATAAGCTGTAATAATACAAATCTTTAATTAAATTGCTTGTTATCAGCTATTTGATGGCTTTTTAGCTGAATGTAAACCATAAACAGTCAGGAAACAAAACAATCGTGGAACAGCACAATTTATGCATTGTTTGTAAAAATACAAATAAAAAAAATGTGACAACCTGCCCCAACCCGACAGAGTATAGCATTTGTGACAACTTCCCTGTCTGACAAAAAGCCTGTCTCCCCATCATCTGTATCTATAAACCATCTGTGAATACAGCACTATCATTTCAAGTCTCTGGTATAAACATGTTGCAGGACATTTCGGTGTTACAAATGGTTATTGTAAGATTTAGCGCTGCCAGGATGAGGAGATGCAATTAATATTTAGGCAGGAAGAGGCCAAACGGAGACTGTTGTTCAGTCACACAGAGGAGCGAGAGAGACAGAGAGAGAGAGAGAGACAGAGAGATTGAAAGGAGAAGTGATTATTATGCTCAGGCCCTCCATTCATCATCCGCTGCCAGGCACATTTTCCAGGGTCTTCACTGTCATCAGCACTACATAGACTGAATGTCAATGCCTCTGAATAAATCTGTGTCCAGCTGATTCTCTATAACAGACCTTGATCCTGCTTGATCACCACATCAGTCCCTTCTAGTGCTGGTGTATGAAACTAAACCCTAATTTCCTCAACCTGGTTAAACCTTTTATACAATTACAAATTCCTGACATATGGAAAGATGAGACCTTCGTATCAGCTGCTCCTTAAATTCCTCTTTTTCAGGTGTTTAAATTATTAAAATAATTCTTCAAAAACCTATATATCTCTGCTTTAGAAACCAAACTCTACAGTATGTATCTTTAGCATGAGAAGCTTTAAAGCATTTAAAGATTACTAAGCTTTTTGAACGTTTTCTTTATTTACGTATTGGTGATAACAGAGTCACTTTTATAGAGATGTTGATGTGCGGCTTGGTCTGGTTCTTGGTCACTGGTTTACACTGCTTTCTGCAGTGCAGTGGATAAAGTAATGAGCTAATACTCACTGTGTCCTGCCTCTGTTCATCCTCTCTGCTCATTCTCATGATGGACGATGCGCTTACCAGCCCATTCATTGCCATAAAGCAGTTTAGTTTAGTTTCCTGTCACTCTGTGGTGATGGAGGTGATGCGTTTCCAAACCCAACAAAATCACATTTTGTAAGAGAAACTAGCGCTTAACAGTATTAATATACCAGCACCAACAGGCAATATTATCAATATTATCTATCTGAATAACAAAAACTAAAGCTTTGGACAGATAAAAGTCTGGATTTGTTTGCAGCTGTGGCTGGGTGTGAAAGCTCGGGTGTTTTGGTGACTATCTGTTAAGTGAGGTGAGGGAGGGCGCAGTTACACGACCTCTCCATGTTCATCATCATGTTCATGTCTCTTAACAACCAGAGATGACAAGTCATTTGTACATAATGAGCGCTAGGCAAGAGTACAGCTGACACGAACTTCCATCTTAATTACAGGGGCCATTTGCTCCATTACTTTCATTTGTTACTCGTACAGTGTCAGTGCGCTGCTGAGGAGGGTCGTGGCGCAGCGTGGTGACCTAACGGGACACTTTAGGGGTTTTAGCCAGACTCTGTGTGTTGATTGGTCGAGGTTATCAACCAACTTGTTAAACAACCAATAAAGTGATCCGTCGACATTTCTACACACGTATTAAACAGGGTGAGCTGGGTGTGTTTTAGGGCAAGATGGGTCACTGTGTAGTGTCGTATGTTTATGTCGTTTATGTGTGCATCCTTTTCATGTACTCTGGATCTCATGAAAACACTGCACTCCTTCATGCAGTGAGATTTATTATGCATTCAGGTCACATGGCAATGCAATTACGACATAACTGGCTTATGATTATTGACTCCCTCGCTTGAATGACCATTCAAATACTCTTCAAAAGTCTGTTCACGAAGTCAGATATAATACAGATATGATTCGATATCTAATTACAAAAGTAGATTGCTCTCCGTGATATTTCAGGTAAATGAGTGAATACTTGTGAAAGCTCTCCAGCGTCTATGAAGCATCACCTGAAATTTGGGTCAATACTGCTGCTGCACATTAAGCTACATTCATCAATTGTTAATGCTTCAGAAGAGCAGGATCTCTTCACGTTTTATACCCATTTCATCGTTTTAAAGGCAATACTTATATACACATTTCAGCTGTTTGCAGTGCGCCGGTACTCGCGGTGCTGCAGCGCCCTCTGCTGGACGATCTCTATTTGTAACAAGTGCAGGTCGACTCGGACATTCAGTTTAATAGTTATGAAATACTGCAATACAGATTTATTACAAACATAAAAATAATGCAAAATTAAACACTTTTGTTATCAAAACCTTGTGCAGATTTATGTGAGCTAAATATAAACGAACCAGCTTATATTATGAGTTAAATCATACTGAACTCAGTACGCTTATATAACAATATATGCTTATATATGCAGTTTGTGAAGTAATGAACATGCAGTTGTTTCCACTTTTAGTGAGTATGAGAGAGAGAGAGAGACAGAGTGTGTGTGTGAGAAAGAGAGAGAGTGTGTGTGTGTGTGTGAGAGAGAGAGAGAGAGACAGAGAGAGAGAGACAGAGAGTGTGTGACAGAGAGAGAGAGAGAGAGAGAGAGAGAGAGAGAGACAGAGAGAGACACAGAGAGAGAGAGACAGAGAGTGTGTGACAGAGAGAGAGAGAGAGAGAGACACAGAGAGAGACAGAAAGTGTGTGACAGAGAGAGAGAGAGACAGAGTGTGTGTGTGAGAAAGAGAGAGAGTGTGTGTGTGTGTGTGAGAGAGAGAGAGAGAGAGAGAGAGAGAGAGAGACACAGAGAGAGAGACAGAAAGTGTGTGACAGAGAGAGAGAGAGAGACAGAGAGAGAGAGAGAGAGAGAGAGAGGTGTGTGTGAGAAAGAGAGAAAGTGTGTGTGTGTGTGTGTGTGAGAGAGAGAGAGAGACAGAGAGAGAGAGAGAGACAGAGAGTGTGTGACAGAGAGAGAGAGAGAGAGAGAGAGAGAGAGAGAGACACAGAGAGAGAGACAGAAAGTGTGTGACAGAGAGAGAGAGACAGACAGAGAGAGAAAGAGAGAGAGAGAGAGAGAGAGATGCACATTAAACGAGGCTCTTTGTGTTGATGACGTCTATACATGAAGATGAATCAAGGAAACCATCATGTATTAAAGTCAAAGTTTTGTTTCTGACGCGCGCGACGAGCGACGCGTCTGTTCAGCGTCACGCCAGCGCGGATGTGACGCGACGCAGTCGCAGATCACAGCCAGTGAAAGACGAGCTCCACAAAAGCATACCTTGTTTTGAAGTGTCGGACATCTTCCCTCCGTCTTTATGAAGTCTGAGAGTCTGATAACATTCGCGTCTGATGCGCCATCATCACCCTCTCCTCATCCGCATGCGTCATGAGGAGCGGGCCAATGAGAGTCGGTGTGGGCGGGGCTAACGGCTGTGACGTGTAACGCAACACACTGATGCTGCAGAGCATCAACAGGCAGGAGAAAGAAACAGTCCCATCCAGCCAGCCTTTAACCACATCTCTGGGCCTCAGAGTTATCATCATCAGCTTCTATTGTCACACTAACAGCCAGATTACATCCTCTGTTTAGACATTATAAGATCATGGAGGTGAAGCAGACAGAGCCGTTCAGCTGTCTCAGTGTGAGAACTAGTGCAGTACTGATGCAGGTCTGTTCACTGAGAGATCCTCCTGTGTGCTTTCTCTCCCGTCCCCAACAAGAGGACTCACTTCCAGATAACAGGGAACGTTGCCAGAGCGTTAGTTAACACACTATAAAATTAAACGTTATCACAAAGTTTTACAGCTACATTAGTAGAACGCTTTTAACATGATATATTACATATTTCTAAATTGTTAGCGGATTGTTTTGTTTGAATAAGATTTTTATAAACAAGCAACTGGATGTTTTGAATGAACTTTTAAAAGCAGGGCCCAAATGTTTAGACAAACAGGAAAGTCGATCCACTTTTAATCCAACAGTAAACTACACATTTACATTTATTCATTTGGCAGACGCTTATCAAACACAACTTTGTGTATTAGAGGTATACATTTTATCAGTACTTGTATTAGTTGAGACACAGGAATAACAAACCAGGTTAAAGTTTTGTATTTTTATTAAACAAGATTCAGGGTCAGTTAGTATTTTGTACAGAATATTAGCTTATTCAGTGCTGAAGAAACATTAATTCACCATTGACTACAGCAGCTTCCATGTAGTCGTAGAGGAACAAGCTTTTGGATTCTGACCTGTAGCAACTCAATGAGACAGATGGAGGACTCTTCATCTCATCTCATCTCATCTGCAAAAAAAAAAAGAGGAAAAATAACCACACTCATGGGCCAGTCAGTTTACCTCAGAGAGAGACTTTACAACCAAACACATTGACCACAAACCAGATTAATAATGTCAGATTACTGCAGTCTGTATACAAACAATCCCACATCCATACTCAATGTAGAACAGTGACAGACATGAAAGACACAAAAGACACAAGAACAGCATATGCAAAAACACTAGAAAAACCCATCACCACATTTAACATGTGATTCCATAGGAATCCATTATAAAGTGACAGCATCAACACGGTCTTCTGCTATAAAAATGAACTCATCTTACATTTTACGTTTCCCTAAACTGAAAGATTTCAAAAGCTGCAACCCTCAGTTACATCTGACAAAGAGAAAAACATCAGAACTTAAAAGAAAAACACAAGACTATATGCTGCTTGTGGAGAAAACTACAATTAAAACACTCACATGTTCTCGATCACATAACGTTTTAATGAACAGCGCATCTTCTACAGCAAACTCACACTACAGCGATGATCACTGAACCAAAGAAAAGGCTGATACTGATTCCCTCAGTTTACTGGACAGGAAACAACTGCTGCACTGTCAAACCATCTTAATCAATATGTGTAATGTATAAACGTCAGAATAAAAACCCCCAAACTGGGAGTGAGGGGGGGAGGGAGGGAGGGAGACTTTCCATATTTTAGGACATTTTCATTTTGGGGTGAATTTAATGGTCATTTCGTTTGACCTCAGTGATTTCTCTTCTTCTCATTTTTTATATAGTTGTTTTCTCTCTTTTTAACAAAGAAACAACATTAGAAAAAAGAAACATTCTAACATTTACATTTTTCTAATTTAATTTACTTTTGTGCAACTGTATGTTTCAACAAAAAATATTTGCTTGAATATTTTCACATTTACGTTTTTTAATTCAAATGCATGTTTTTATTTATTTAGCTACACACACTGTTTGCTGCTGAACCATATGAGAAAGTGAAAATCAGTCTTAGAAAAGAAAGATGTGTTTACAGGAAACAGAAACTGAAAGTGTTTTTTGGTCTATGGACGAAATTTAATCTCCACGTTTCTGACCCCTACTGATGCATTTGGCAGACGCTTTTATCCAAAGCGACTTACAGTACCTTTAAGTTATACATTTTTACAGTATGTGTACTTCCCTGGGAATCAAACCCACAACTTCTGCACTGCTAATGGAATGCACTACCAACTGAGCTACAGCAACAATTGAGCGTTCAACAAAGCGTCATAGAAGAACAGAATACAACGAAATGAATTATGTCAAAAGGGCATTTAACCAGTTTACAGGTTAATGCAGTTTATATGTAACAATGCTGGTTCTGTCATTGTTGGTTCTGTTATGACCTAATTTGTAATAATCTGTACTTCTTTGTCTTCTCTTTTAGTTGTCCAAGCTGTCACTCATTGACATACATTTCTCCAAAAGTGAGATTCCACACACATTTATATTTGAATGAAGGTCATTTTAATTCATATTTCATTCATATTTCAGAGTGGTGAGTAAGTAAAGGATAATGTACATCCACTCCATTAAGTTAAGCCCCAATATGGACGCAAAATATTGATTTGTCAGTGAGATATTTTATTTATGTTGCATGAGAAGAGAAAGAGCGGAGTGATACATTAAACATGTAAGAAGTCAAGATGACAGGCGATGTGTTATCAGTTACAGTAATTGTTGTGGGGGAATAAATACAGACACCGGATCAGAATCGAGTATTCCAGGGAGCCATGCAATAATAATAAATAGCTACTGAGTTACATTTGTAACGTCTTTACTATCCTCTTCGAGAAAGTAGCATCATTCTGCTAGATGTTTTAGATATGATAGTGACAGGCTTCACTAAGAATCTCAACATTGTAGGATTTGTGTAATTACTCTGTTTATGTGTAAATGTTATAAAGAACAGTTTTAACGGTCAAAATATTAACACTGAAATACTGCAACATGCCCAAACGGTTCTCCACAGAAATGTTGCTATGGCATAAGAAATGAACAAATGTGGCTATGTGGAACACAGACTCGCAGTTTCTGAATGTGGCGCACTGCCCTCTAGCGTCTCACATTTAGAGCAACAGGGCCAAAGTGAAAACAGGACGTGACATCCACATCCCCAACACCCACATGTGTTCTCTGAGGAGCTACTGCTGCTGTCAGGCAATCGATCATTAGCAAGCTGCACAATCTGATCCAGTGCTTTCAGAATCAGAACATCAACAGCATCTTCAGTGTCGATCTCTTCATGATAGTTCTTCACTGGGAAGATGAAATTCATTGGCACACCCACTTCCTGACTGCAAATCTCCATCTGAACAGAACAAACAAATCCAGGAAATCAAACTGTAGACAGAAACTAAAATGTAGGCAATTAAATGGATGATCTACCTTCTCTTTGATCTTCTTGCTTGTGTAGATCTTATTTAGATCTTTCTTCACCAGTGGACAAGCTTCATCTACTTTGGTCATGACAATCACTTGAGGAAGACCTGCAGTGAGGTCACAGAGACAATATACTGTAAAACATTTTTAATAGCACATAACATCAGGACAATACAGACTGATGACAGTTTATTCCTCTTGTCAAATTATATGCATTTAGGTAATAATAATAATCCGGTAGCTGGTTAATCCCTGCAACAATATGAATATTACTCAGTTGTGAAAAATGAGGAAGACATTCAGGGATCAGTTTACGCTTTTCACTGATTCTGCTTCGGATGATCTTCAGCTTGTTAAAATGTTCCTCGTTTGTGAACTGGACTGTATCCGCTGCAATGACGTAAACCAGACAGAATGCCTGGTCAGAGAGTTTGGGCTCGCTGATATAATGTTGATCCTCTTTAGTGAGCGGGTGCACCTGGTCAAACTAAATTTGTAAAATAAGGACAAAATGTAAAATGTCAGAGATATTGCACAAATGTAAAGCTTATGTTAAAATGCTATTTTCTCAATTGATATGGTTTATTACTGTATAGCCATCCTTCACTTGGCCAGACACAGCATTGATGATGTCACATGGTTGTGACCCGTTCCATTCTTTAGCTTCTAAACCCATAGTGTCCATAAAGACAATTGGCAAGGTGACTTTTCCACTTCTGATGTGGTATCCTTTGAGCTACAAACCAAGAACAAAAATACAGAAGCATTTACATATTTGGCAGACACTCTTATCCAAAGCAACTTACAGCTCATTCAAACTAAACAGAATTCATTCAATTCCTGGGACCTGAGCTCATGAGCATTGCTAATAACATAACACTACGTGTTAGAGAAAACCTTGGAGGAAAGGTTTATTGGTCAACAATTACTAAGAAAATTTCATACAATAGTCAAAATGCTAACAATACTAAAGTGTGTGACAAATGAAAATTTCTAGGTCATTTAGAATAAAAAGTTAAACGTACAATCATTTTACAATACCTTCCCATAGATTAAAACATTATAGAGATGAGAAATACCTACTGTCTTTGTGAAACTTGTACTATGACCAGCAGATGAATTAACTGGTGCATCAGAGGTGATCCTTTCTTCAACGACATTATGGACTGAGTTAATGAAGCTGGACTTTCCTGCTCCAACTTGTCCAGCCACCAGGATCTTGATGCTCCTCACATCTGGATTTCTTGGCGTATATTCCTTTAGACGCTGTATCAGGACTGACTTCTCACTGTGTCAACATAAGAAACTTCAGTAAAATATATGTTTTCTTAAGTGTGGCATTAGAGTATCGTTATATTCATTCGGCAGGCAGCAACTGGTGTGCCCTTGAGCAAGGCACTTAACTCCTGACTGCTCCCGGGGCGTATATATATATATATATATATACACAATTTCTTATTTTGTTTCTTAATATAAAATTAAGAAACAAACAGACCATTCAACCAAATTTTCACTGGAGGTACATTATGTATTTACATTATGTTTGTCCTATTATCTAAATTAGTCAATTATTTGGTTGTTATACATAAGAATAAGACACAGAGGTTTACATACTCTAGAATAGCTTAGATACTATAGTAAATAATTACTTACTCCAAGTTAAAGTTTCTCCATGGTTTATCAAACTCTATTAGAAAAACATAATCAAAGAAAACAATGTGTTAAACTGGTGAGTGGTGTGCTCTCTTGAAATACTAACACAGATGTGTTAATATGTCACGTGTTAATATTGGTTATATGTCTGAGCTCTTCTTACCTGGTTTGGATTCAGATTTTCCCATTTTTTGGTTTCACGTTTTGTTCTTCAGTTTATGAATGGGGGTAACAGATGTATCTAAAATCTCTCTGTCACAATCAGACAACATAACCTCACATTAACTGTACTGTACTTAAAAAAACCCCAAATAAAATAATGCATTATTTCATAATAAATGTGTGATATTAGATTGGGGGAGAAAAATCCCTTAGACACATGAGCTGCCTATAAATAATATTATTATTCAACTTGCAGGCTCACACGTTTAAAATAACACAATAAAATGCTAAAACTCTACAAAATCTCTAACGCACAATACTTCAAATATGTGTAAATACTTCTAATAAGCAGATTAGGAAAATTCAGCTGTTTTCAGCTTCAAGCATACATAACGTTAATGTATAATGCATACATAACATACATAACAGAATGAATACATCTGGAAATCGCTCACCTGGATTTATTCTCAGGACTGATCTGTAGTTTGTTCTGCTGGTGCTTGATTTTCTTGAAGTGACAGACTGAGATGAGAAGCTCCTCTCTAACACCCGGTTGATACTGATTCCCTCAGTTTACTGGACAGGAAACAACTGCTGCACTGTCAAACCATCTTAATCAATATGTGTAATGTATAAACGTCAGAATAAAAATCCCCAAACTGGGAGTGAGGGGGCTTTCCTTGTTTTAATGGTCTGACCTCATAATGCTCCAGTGGAAAATCTCAAGGTATGCAGGAATCAATACACAACATTAGACTTTCCGAAAGTTTCCCGTATTGATCGCATATCCATGATGCTTTAGAGAGACCAAAGCATTTCTAGTGGCTGTCTGGAGACAAGACAGAGAAATACTGTGTTAGTTATGAAGCTAATGTATGCTCGAAAAGTCGCCATGCAAAGCGACCTTAGTAAATGTATTTCTCATCTGAACGCAGAGACATACAGTGTTCTTGAATATAATAACACTATATATTATATATATTGAATATCATAACACTATTTATTATATATATTGAATATAATAACACTATATATTATATATATTGAATATCATAACACTATATATTATATATATTGAATATCATAACACTATTTATTATATATATTGAATATCATAACACTATTTATTATATATATTGAATATAATAACACTATATATTATATATATTGAATATCATAACACTATTTATTATATATATTGAATATAATAACACTATATAATATATATATATTAAATATGAATATAACTCTATATATTATATATATTGAATATGAATATAACACTATATATTATATATACTGAATATGAATATAATAACACTATTTATTATATATATTGAATATGAATATAACACTATATATTATATATACTGAATATGCATATAATAACACTATTTATTATATATATTGAATATGAATATAACACTATAATATATATATATATTAAATATGAATACAACTCTATATATTATATATATTGAATATGAATATAACACTATATATACTGAATATGAATATAATAACACTATATATTATATTGAATTTAACACTATAGTGCATTCAGATCTTCACTTTTTACAGGTTTGTGTTGCAGCCTGAAGTCGCTCTGGATAATCGTCTGCTAAATGAATACATTTTTATTTTTCTCATTAATCTACACTCAGCACCCCATAATGACAATGTGAAAACAGAATTTAAAAACGTCTGTAAAATTATTTACAAAAACTAAAACATTACACTGGCATAAGTATTGATCAACCCAAAACACCCAGAGCATCTATTTAATGATTTTATGTAAAGTTTGTTAATACTTAACTGATGATATGTGAAAGGTAAACAAACTTTTCTTAAGTGACTAAGAATGAAGACATTTTAAAGAGTTTATTGAATGGTATTTATTGAACAACGCATGTCTGTCTTTAATCTGCAATAATGATGAATGATTCAAATCATCTTTGTTTAGTACAACATTTTTCATCATCCACCTCTGTAAAGTTACAGCTGGTGTTCTTTATGATGAAACGGCCCTGCTGTGCACCAAAGGGTTCCTGCTCAAGAGACACATGTGGGTAAAATAAACACAATACAAATGCAGCATTAAATGTCAATGACATCCTTCTGCAAAGAAATAAACAGTAACAGACGACCGATCTGTTGTTATTAATATATAAATATCTTATTATATATATAAATATATTATTAATATATAAATATCTTATTAATATATAAATATCTTATTATATATATAAATATATTATTAATATATAAATATCTTATTATATATAAATATCTTATTATATATATAAATATCTTATTAATATATAAATATCTTATTAATATATAAATATCTTATTATATATATAAATATCTTATTAATATATAAATATCTTATTATATATATAAATATCTTATTAATATATAAATATCTTATTATATATAAATATCTTATTATATATATAAATATATTATTAATATATAAATATCTTATTAATATATAAATATCTTATTAATATATCAATATCTTATTATATATATAAATATCTTATTAATATATAAATATCTTATTAATATATAAATATCTTATTATATATATATAAATATCTTATTAATATATAAATATCTTATTATATATATATATATATTATATATATATAATATATATATATAAATATCTTATTAATATATAAATATCTTATTATATATATAAATATCTTATTAATATATAAATATCTTATTAATATATCAATATCTTATTATATATATAAATATCTTATTAATATATAAATATCTTATTATATATATAAATATCTTATTAATATATAAATATCTTATTATATATAAATATCTTATTATATATAAATATCTTATTATATATAAATATCTTATTATATATATAAATATCTTATTAATATATAAATATCTTATTAATATATAAATATCTTATTATATATATAAATATCTTATTAATATATAAATATCTTATTAATATATCAATATCTTATTATATATATAAATATCTTATTAATATATAAATATCTTATTAATATATAAATATCTTATTATATATATAAATATCTTATTAATATATAAATATCTTATTATATATATATATAAATATCTTATTAATATATAAATATCTTATTATATATATAAATATCTTATTAATATATAAATATCTTATTATATATATAAATATCTTATTAATATATAAATATCTTATTATATATATAAATATCTTATTAATATATAAATATCTTATTATATATATAAATATCTTATTATATATATAAATATATTATTAATATATAAATATCTTATTAATATATAAATATCTTATTATATATATAAATATCTTATTAATATATAAATATCTTATTAATATATAAATATCTTATTATATATAAATATCTTATTATATATATAAATATCTTATTATATATATAAATATCTTATTAATATATAAATATCTTATTATATATAAATATCTTATTATATATAAATATCTTATATATAAATATCTTATTATATATAAATATCTTATCAATATATAAATATCTTATTAATATATAAATATCTTATTATATATATAAATATCTTATTAATATATAAATATCTTATTATATATATATATATATATATATATATATATATATCTTATTAATATATAAATATCTTATTATATATATAAATATCTTATTAATATATAAATATCTTATTATATATATAATATTATTAATATCTAATTAATACATATAAATATCTTATTATATATATAAATATCTTATTAATATATAAATATCTTATTAATATATAAATATCTTATTATATATATATAAATATCTTATTATATATAAATATCTTATTATATATAAATATCTTATTAATATATAAATATCTTATTATATATAAATATCTTATTATATATAAATATCTTATTAATATAGAAATATCTTATTAATATATAAATATCTTATTATATATAAATATCTTATTAATATATAAATATCTTATTAATATATAAATATCTTATTAATATATAAATATCTTATTATATATATAAATATCTTATTAATATATAAATATCTTATTAATATATAAATATCTTATTATATATTAATATCTTATTATATATATAAATATCTTATTAATATATAAATATCTTATTATATATATAAATATCTTATTAATATATAAATATCTTATTAATATATAAATATCTTATTATATATAAATATCTTATTATATATATAAATATCTTATTAATATATAAATATCTTATTATATATAAATATCTTATTATATATATAAATATCTTATTACTATATAAATATCTTATTAATATATAAATATCTTATTATATATAAATATCTTATTATATATATAAATATCTTATTAATATATAAATATCTTATTAATATATAAATATCTTATTAATATATAAATATCTTATTATATATATAAATATCTTATTAATATATAAATATCTTATTAATATATAAATATCTTATTATATATAAATATCTTATTATATATAAATATCTTATTAATATATAAATATCTTATTATATATAAATATCTTATTATATATATAAATATCTTATTAATATATAAATATCTTATTAATATATAAATATCTTATTAATATATAAATATCTTATTATATATAAATATCTTATTAATATATAAATATCTTATTAATATATAAATATCTTATTATATATAAATATCTTATTATATATATAAATATCTTATTAATATATAAATATCTTATTATATATATAAATATCTTATTAATATATAAATATCTTATTATATATATAAATATCTTATTAATATATAAATATCTTATTATATATAAATATCTTATTATATATATAAATATCTTATAATATATAAATATCTTATTATATATAAATATCTTATTAATATATAAATATCTTATTAATATATAAATATCTTATTATATATAAATATCTTATTATATATATAAATATCTTATAATATATAAATATCTTATTATATATAAATATCTTATTAATATATAAATATCTTATTAATATATAAATATCTTATTAATATATAAATATCTTATTATATATATAAATATCTTATTAATATATAAATATCTTATTATATATATAAATATCTTATTATATATAAATATCTTATTAATATATAAATATCTTATTAATATATAAATATCTTATTATATATATAAATATCTTATTAATATATAAATATCTTATTATATATATAAATATCTTATTAATATATAAATATCTTATTAATATATAAATATCTTATTATATATAAATATCTTATTATATATATAAATATCTTATAATATATAAATATCTTATTATATATAAATATCTTATTAATATATAAATATCTTATTAATATATAAATATCTTATTATATATATAAATATCTTATTAATATATAAATATCTTATTATATATATAAATATCTTATTATATATAAATATCTTATTAATATATAAATATCTTATTAATATATAAATATCTTATTATATATCTCTGAATAAACACGTTTAATAAGCAGCATTGAGCTGCTGATCCACGCTGGAGCGGCTCTTCTTCTTCTTGTGTTTTAAACGTGACTGACCAGCAGCGCAATAGACGCATTACCGCCCCCTTCAGCTCCGGAGGAGACGCGCATCGCAGAGCCAGAACTAGACGAACATTTGGAGTTATAAAGTATATAAATGTGTGTTTGTCCGACAATGACTGATCGTTTCCCTTGACAAAACTTATTGGTCATCTATAGTCGAGGAGAGCCATTTGAACTGCGCTGAAACTTTATTTTGTACCTGTTAAACGATGAACCCTGTTGAATTGCAGTACACATCGCAAACATCGTAAATTACACACACATTTACACAACGATGTTACTTCTGATTTGAACTTTTTACATTTACATTGTTACAGGTTAGTGAGAAATGATGTAATAATAATAACAATAATAGTATAGTAATAAAAAAACACAACTGGGGTGAAAGTAAACTGTTGTTTTATCTTACTAAAAAGTGTTTAATAGAGTGCTATTAGTATAGTTGTTTTAAACTAAACACATCAAGTCAAGTCAAGTCAAGTTGAGCTTTATTGTCATTCCGCTATATGTGGGGACATACAGTGGAACGAAATGTCGTGCCTCACAGGACCACGGTGCTACATAAATACAGACATACAACAATGACGTGAAACAGTATAAATCTAAACACAAATGCTAACAGAATTGGATTATAAATATACTATATATAAATATATATAAAGTTGCCTATACATAAACTATTTAAATACAAACTATACAAATGTTCCACATAAATATAAGTCAAGCACTGTTCCTGGCTGGAGAACAGTACAAGATGATCTGTAGTGCATGGGCTTGTAAACATACATGAGTCTTTTTTGGTGGGATTATGTACCCTCAGTTGTAAAGTGTCTAGTGCACATAGAGGAGAGTGTGTTTCTACAGGTGGTCTGTGCGGCCTACTCACCTGTGTGTAGCACACTCAGAATTGCACAAGGGAGAAATAAAAAATAGATATATATATACATTTAAGAGGTATGAGGTTTTTCAAGAGGAGTCCGTGCTTGAGTTCAGGGCTCTCACAGCCTGGGAGAAAACCTGTTGAGCAGTCTGGCAGTACGGGCTCTGATGCTCGGTACCTTTTTCCTGTGACGGCAGGAGCTGGAAGAGACTGTGTGAGGGATGGGGGTGGGGTCCTTTACGATGCTGGTGGCTTTGTTGGAGCATCGTGAAAGGAAAATGTCCAGGATGGAAGGGAGAGGGGCACCGATGATCTTTGCAGCTGTGTTCACTGTCCGCTGGAGGGTCTTAGGGTCTGCGGCGCTGCATTCCCATACCAGACAGTGATGCAGCTGGTCAGCACACTCTCAATGGTTCCCCTGTAGAACATGGTGAGGATTGGTGGAGGGAGACTTGCTCTTTTCAGCCGAGGAGAAAGTGTAGGCGCTGTTGTGCCTTTTTGGAGGAGTGACGTGGTGTTGGTGGTCCAGGTGAGATCCTCTGTGATGTACACCCCCAGGAATTTAGTGCTGCTGACTCTCTCCACAGTCGAGCTGTCGATGGTCAGTGGGGGGTGGTCAGTGGAGTTTCTCCTGAGGTCCATCACAACCTCCTTTGTCTTCTCCACATTGAGGTCAGGTTGTTCGCGCCACACCATGCCGCTAGCTGTGCCACTTCCTCTCTGTAGTGCGTTTCATCGTTGTTGCTGATGAGACCTACCACCGTTGTGTCATCGACACAACTTGATGATGTGGTTGGAGCTGAACTTGGCAGTGCAGTCGTGGGTCAGCAGTGTGAAGAGCAGCGGGCTGAGCACACAGCCTTGTGGAGCACCTGTGCTCAGTGTGGTAGTGCTCGAGGTGTTGTGGCCGACACGGACTGACTGGGGTTTTCAGCTTAAAAAGTCCAGAATCCAGTTACAGAGAGAGTTGTTAAGGCCCAGCAGGTGTAATTTATTAATGAGCTGTTGTGGGATTATTGTGTTGAATGCTGAGCTGAAGTCAATGAACAGCATTCTTACATAAGTGTTCTTCTGGTCTAAGTGGGTAAGAGCCAGGTGGAGGGTGGAGGAAATTGCATCATCCGTAGAGCGGTTTGGACGGTATGCAAACTGGAGCGGGTCGAGTGTGTTGGGGAGGCTGGTTTTATATGTGATTCATGACTAATCTCTCAAAGCACTTCATCATGATTGGAGTCAGTGCTATGGGACGATAGTCATTCAGACAGGACACAGGTGATTTCTTAGGTACCGGTATGATGGTTGTGGACTTGAGACACATGGGGACGACTGCCTGGCTCAGCGAGATGTTGAAGATATCTGTTAGGACATCTGTCAGCTGTGCAGCACAGTCTCTCAGTACACGGCCAGGTATGTTGTCAGGACCCGTAGCCTTGCGGGGGTTAATCCTAGACAGGGTCTTCCTCACTACGGCTGGAGACAGACAGAGCGCCTGGTCGGTGGGAGGTGTGGGCAGTTTTTGTGCAGGTGTGTCATTCTGCATTTCAAACCGTGAATAAAACTGGTTAAGTGCATCTGGAAGGGATGTGTCGTCATCACAGGCCTGTGGCAGGGGCTTGTAGTCAGTGATGGTCTGAATGCCTCGCCACAGGCTCCGTGAGTCTCTGCTGTCTGTGAAGTGGTTATTGATTTTTTGTGCATATGAGCGTTTTGGGCATTCTTGATGCCACAGGACAGGCTGGCTCTTGCTGTTTTTAGGGCTGCTTTATCTCCTGATCTGAATGCCTCATCTCTGGTCTTTAGCAGCCCACTAACCTTTGCCGTCATCCACGGCTTCTGGTTGGCACGTGTGGTGATGGTCTTTGTTACTGTCACATCATCAATGCACTTCTTGATATATGCACTCACTGTTTCAGTGTACTCATGCAGGTCGGTGCTGTTGTTGTAGGTGGCTGCCTCTTTAAACATGCTCCAGTCTGTAGTCTGAAAGCAGTCCTGCAGTGCTGAGGTAGCATCATCCGGCCAGACTGTTATGAGTTTTTGAACCGGTTTGGTGATTTTTTAACAGTGGATTGTATGCTGGGATTAGCATAACAGAGATGTGATCGGAGTACCCGAGGTGGGGGCGGGGTTCAGCCCTGTACGCGTCTTTCTGTGTTGTGTAAACAAAGTCCAGTGTGTTATTTCCCCTTGTAGCAAAGTTCACATGTTGGTAGAACTTTGGCAAGACTGTCTTTAAGTTTGCGTGGTTAAAATCTCCGGCTATGATGAAAAGCCGTCGGGGTTGTTTGTTTGTTGATCGCTGATGGCGCTGTACAGCTCGCGACGACCCTTAGCGTTTGCAGACGGGGGGATGTAAACCGCGACAATAACAATGGCCGTGAACTCCCGCGAGACAGAACGGTCTGCACTTCACAAACATCACCTCCACCAGCGACGAGCAGTGTGTAGTCACTACCGCAGCATTATTACACCATTCTCTGTTGACGTACACACACAAGCCCCCCGCGAGTCTTACCAGACAGTACTGAATCCCTGTCCGCTCGGTAGCAGGTTAGTCCGTGCAGCTGAATGGCGGAGTCCGGGATGTTGTCGTTTAGCCATGTTTCAGTGAAAACAAACACACAACAGTCCCTTGACTCATGCTGTGTAGACCGACTGAGTTGAATTGAGTCCAGTTTATTTACCAACGAGCGAACGTTTGCGAGCGTTAATGATGGGATCGCTGGTCTGGTGGGGTTAGCCCAGAGCCTAGCTCGTACACCCCCGCGCTTGCCACGTTTCTGTCCCCTCTCACAGCGCCGGCGCCGGCGGCTTGTGCGGGTAGCATCAGTGGACGGGGCCGCGGTCTCAGGGTTCGGCTTCAGCAGCAGGCAGAGGCCTCGTAGCTTCTCGGTGGTCGCCGGCGAAAGCTGATGTTTGTACGCATGTTTGTACGCACTGCCGATTTCCAAAAGGCTCTGGCGATCGTATTTGTGTTTCCGAGCGTTTATCTGATGATTTTGCGGAGAAATTAAACTGTTTGAAGACGAAGAGACGAGACTAACAGACATAAAAACACCATCTTTTGGACCCGGAGTAGCCGCTGCGTCCGACCGCGCCGCCATCTTGATTACCACCATACATAACATAAAAAGTTATGTATATTTATGTATGTATGTAAGTTTATGTGGTTATAAACTTGTGTACTACTGTTACACTTAAAGTACACTTACTGCAAAAGTGCACCTTTATAAAATGAACAAGTGGGCCAATTTAGTTCCAGGTAGTCCTGAAATAGTACACTTACAAGTATACTAGAAAGAGGAAAGTAAGTTTATAACAGAAATGTAACCCCCTCATTCCCTTGCTTCTCTTTTTCATGTGTAAAGCACAGATGATAGAGAACAGCTGCCTCTGAACATACAGCTAAACTGTGATTGTACAGAAGCTCCAGTCAGTCAGTGGCGGCTGCTGCGAAACATTTTTGGGGGGCGCAAACCCAATGAAAAAATTAAACTGTTAGTAATGCAGGGCCGTAAACAGCCATTTATCAGGTGAGTATGTATCATTACTGCTACATAAACTATTGAACATGTTAATGTTAAAGTCCACTGTTAAAGAACGCAATAAATGGATCATGAATCAGTGAATTTGGGTTCAATGTGGGTTTATTATCAGTAGTAGTTTAACTATCAGTTTTATAGTAGTATTATCAGTATGAGTTACGTAATCAAGGTAATCATTCATAACACACACACACACACACACACACACACTGTGTGAAGTTGTCTAATCACTGTCCAGTAACACTATTTGAAAAGACATTTTGCTCTCCTTTCTTTCTGGTTTGCAAATTTTCAGAGAGATGTTTAAACCCCCATGTTTTTAGGATTGTTGGGCACAACGTAACAGGGAAAACAATAAAAGGCATGACCCACATCGCATCCAGCCAGCCAGCAACTCCGTTTCCCATCAGAAGTGGAAAAGCACCGAGTGTGAGCTCGACCACGATCACTGGACTGCTGCTGAATGTGCAACTTGCGTGGATCTGATCCAAGCTCCTTTATTCTTTATTTTTTCTTGATCTGAAGGGGTTTTGTTGCAAAGATAAACCCGAATTTTCTTTCATTTCCAGATATTTTGCTTGCCTCCACATTGATCAGTACCTGTCAATCAAATGACAATCTGCTGAGATGAGACTCGTTGAGAACGGTCCAATCACACGAGACCAGAAATATAAAAACAAAATTGATTCGCTAAAATCAAAAGTGGGAGGGTTCAGGGAGCACCCCGAGGACGATCTGAAACAAGCCAATCAGAGCTCAGCCTCAAATCACGTGCTTTTCAAAAGTTTACGGAACTAATAGACACCCATGAACGAAATAGTTTTCATTTTTTTATTTTTAATAAATGATAATATGACTAACAGTGGAATAATATGGCTAAAGTATTTCGTTATTAAGTTGCAATATATATTTAACTCATTTTCTTGCACATGATAACATGTACAAGACTTAAACCTGCTGGTTATGTGATGTGTTATTGTGTTTGAGAGCATCTGTTAATGTATTATCTGTATTATGTATTATTAAGACTCTTCATCTTCATCACTGGTCACTCAGGTTCTCTGACGTTCTGCTGTGTGTGGAGACACATAAAAGAATGAAATGTTACACATGTAACACAACACAACCGGTCAAAAGTTTGGAAGCAATTGACAGAAATATTTCTCACCTTAAAAATCTTTTCATCCGGGGCAACATTTTTTATTGTATAAAAAATAGAACTGTGCCAACATGTTAATTTTAACATATTAACATTAATCGCACAATACACACGTGATTCAGCCCATCTTTAAAAAAATGTCAAACAGGTTACACATGTTGATAATCCTGTAAACAATCACATTTTATACGATTTTATAGAGATTTTCAAAATAAAAATAATTCTAGCTTTTTGGAAATGCTAATCTTGAATGTCATTTGTGGGGGGGAGAAATAAAGGAATAAAGGAAAATGCATTTAGAAAATAAATAAAATTACCAATGAAAAACTGTGCAACGTTTGTGTTTATAAGAATTTCTTTATATGAATTCCACATCTTCTCAAGACTCTTTACATGGAAGAGGGTGTTGATGACTATTTCATCAGGGTCAGATGAACACATTAGCCAGCTGAAGGTTTAACACAAAAACAACAACTGGAATATTACAGTTTTACACTGTAAAGAGTTTATAATCAACATCTACACCATTAACTGTGCGGGTCATAAATCATGGACAACATCATCATGATTGTCAGAAATGTTCAGTTTTGCTGTATCCCAGATGACTGGTTTACAATGATCACGTCTAAAACTAAACGCATAAGATGGTGCATGAATAAAAATATTGCTCTGTAGCTCTTACACATCTCGTAGTAACATGTTCTTAAATTATATAATTATAGTAAAGTCTGTCAGTAAAGATTTTCCTTTTTACTCTGCATTGACACAACAGGAAAAACTGCACAACAGGTCAACACACACTCACCCCACACAAAACACACACATCCTCACCCCAAACAAAACACATCCACCCTCACCCCAACAAAACACACACCCACGCTCACCCCAAATAAAACACACACCCACGCTCAACCCCAACAAAACATACACGCTCACCCCAACAAAACATACACTCACCCCAAACTAAACACACTACAGATGTACCATAATGTCAGATGGTAATACAATGGTATATGTACCATAATAGTGTAGATGGTCCTTCAAAGAATACTGTGGTATTACCACTATGTCCAAAACTGTGGTCTTTACATTTACATTTAGGCATTTAGCAGACGCTTTTATCCAAAGCTAATTACAAAGTGAGGAACACAACAAAGCGATAACACCATGTTACCATGGTCTTACCATGGTAACATGTCCAAAAGTATTTTTTGAAGAGATTGTAACTGCTTTCCTTTCTTTAAAGATGCCTGCTACAAAAAAGAGGGAGGAGCAATATTAAAGTAATACCAGTTAAATTAATACCAATATTAAAGAGTCATTAAAACATTAAAGTTTCTCAATCCAGACTCTTCAGCATGGTGGATAACATGGGAATAAGGCCATGCTTCTTCCTAACTAAACAATACCACTCCCACTACTACTTCGGCTGTGTTTATATAAGAGGAAGTGTCCCACTTAGAGCCCCTAGAGGATGGCATTAGATCTACAACCCACTCTAATACATAGTGACAGAGCTATGGGCTGTTATGGGCAACTATGGGCACTATAAACACACACTTCTTGACTCTCTCCCTTTCAAACTTAGGTGTCATATATACACTCATCTGTCCAGCATCGTATTCTGCATATTACGTCTATAACTATGTATTACACCGTTTGCTGGGGGGGATTTGTCGATGCAAGAACTACACTACATAGTAAAACAATCCCACAAACTGACAACAACAATTACAACAAGAGAACACATATAGATTACAATATACCATATAAAGCCTGAAGCTTTTCTTCATTATATACTTCAAGAGAACTAAGACATTGACAAAACAGTCCAAAAACGTCAGAGAATGTTCAGGATCATAAATGGGGGCTGTGCTTTTCATATGTGCTCAGTCCATGTTTATATCTGTAACCTGGCCTTCTGTAGACCGTAAGGTAAAATTCAAAGTTCTCCTTTACGTTTGGCCAAGTTTCAAAGTGAACCAAAGCAGATAAATCACTGAGCTTTTCAACTTCATAAAAGAATGTGTTTTAAATGCTTGTAGCGCTAGCATCTGAAGATGAATTCATCATATACATCACTATTCAGCTCTCACCCGAACAACTGGTACACACACTCTCACATATTAGCTTTTCTCTGCTTAAATGACACATAGAAAGCTCATCATAAATAGACACACTTTAAATTGTGCTTATCTCAGTGAGCAGCATAACAACAGGCATAGCTGCAGATCAATATATATACCTGCAGTACCTACTCTGACCACAAGGGTGGGACAAATAGCTGGTGAAGATGAGCATGATTAATGACGTTCCGAACCGTAGATCTCTGGGTTCATAACTTCAGCATCTAGATCATTTTACTGTCTCAGCATCTCAGATGTTCTTCAGTGGAGATGACCAAACATTGATGAGGTTCCACTGCCTGCATTCAGACCTCACGCTGGTTCTTACTGAGGTGATTATCCAATCAATGCTTAGTGCTGGTTCTCATCCTGAAACGCTTTTGCAATCCCATTGGATGTGCTATGTCTTGTGCTTTTTAATCTAACATGGCCTCCAGCTGGTCGGCCAGGTCATCGAACATGCTGCCGATGTCGTCCAGGATATTCACTGTGCTCTTGTTATCCACAATGGAGCTAAAGCAGGCGAGACAAACAGCAGAAAGAGAGAGCTGACAGAACTGAAGAGGTTTACTGGTAAAGAATAACTGTAATACATTGATGAAAGCATTAAATGTCTAGGAGAAAGACACGATTTTGTTTTCATGGTCTTCCCAGCTAACAACTGTAGATTGTAAGAACATTTCCCTAATGTTTCTATAAAAAAGTTTAAAAAAAGTTTGAAGTTTGAAAGTTCTGTAAATGTTTCATTAACGTTATTACTTGGTTAAAAGAACACTGTTCAAACTTTTTAAATTCTGTAACATTTTTAAAAGATTCCACTAACAACTTACGAATATGTTTTTTAATGTATATTTAACATAAAAAAAACATTCCCCAGGCATTACTGCAAAAACATTTTTGTTGACTTTGAGAGAACATTAGCCAATGTTCTGAGAATGTTCCCTGTTAGCTGGATTATAAACATCTTGTAAACATCTACCTGTCAACCTTTTTAATCTTCTCCTCCACCACCTCCAGAGCAGCAGCCAGGGATGCGCTGGTCTCCTCCAGTCTGAAGTGTACCATGTCCCCTGAAGCACAGCTCCCCGGTTCAACCACCTTCAATAACCCTTGGCTTTTCACTGCATCTCCATCTTGTGGTTCACTTTCCACCTGTGTCTGTCTGGCCACTCCCACCTTCCGCCTCCTCATAACCACTGGCTCCACCCCCTCCATTGTCTCTTTGTAGTGGCTTTCAGCTGAGGAACCAAAATTCACAGGTTGAACAACTTCAAGCATTGCATCCATCTGGATCTTTTCTGGCTTCCTCATTTCACCTTCACGTCTCTCAGCTTCTCGTAACCGCTTTGGCACAACCTCCCCTCCAGGCAGCTCCACCTCCAGAGGGCTTGGGATGTCCACTGATAGACCAGCCATGGAGGATCTTGGAGGCTTCACCGGAGCTGAGCCTGATCCAGGTGTGGAGGGTGTCTGTGGGGTTTGGGGTGTCTGTGGGCTTTGAGCTGGAGAAGAGGCTGCTTGTGGGAGAAGTGTGTTTCCCTCTGTTGGTTTTGGGGTAACAGGACTCAAAGTCTGTGACAGGTCTTGTTCAGCTGGAGCAGGGCTGAAGGAGGCACTGGATGGGCTGAGAACGTCTGTCTGAGGGGAGCTCAGAGTTCCAGTGATATGGACTGGCTTGATTTTTACTGGTTTGGGCAGTGTAGGAGGTGGGATTGGCTTGGGTGATACTGGAGGAGGGATTTTCTTAACTTCCACTATAAAGAGAGAAAAACAGCATGAAATGTCTAATTTCTCCTTATCTTCTGAGAACGTTCTGTACCTTCATCCACCAGGAAAAACTACAGTCACACTGAAGAATTTTGACAATAATAAGATATTTTACTGTCTCATGTTAAATGATTATTGTCAAACTACATTATTAAAATTGTAATCGTTCAGGAAGAAATAGTTTATTTAATTATTAGTTTTGTTTATAGTTTTAAATAGTCTGATTAAACTAACTATTAACAAACAAATATTCAGTTCCTCATTCTTAAATACATTCACCCTGCTTTAAAAAAAGATCAACTTAGGCAGCATGAATTTCTATGCTGCTACAGGCTGGTTAGCTCTGGTTCAGTATGGGAACATTAGAAGGATCAGTCTAGCCATGGTGTTTACCAGTAAATTAGCTTGTTAATCTGGACGAGTAGCATGGCCCTGTTAAAGTAGGTTGAAGAAGATCTTGTTTGGTCAGTGTTACCTGGGCTTTGTGCACCTTCTGGTCCAGGTAAAGGAACTCTTCTTGTAGGGGTTGGGGGATCTGGTTTTTGAAGGGCCATTGCCGGTTTGGGTGAAACTGGGGGTTTTGGTAAAGGAAGAGACCCAAAGTCACCAGGATGTAGCTCTTCTTCTCTACCACCGTCACCAACACAAGCTTCTGATACAGGCCTTCTTCTAGCATCCTCCAGATCACCTCTGTTGGTTCCATTACTCTGTGGTGGAGCTAATGCTTTGGGTGGTCGCTTTGTTGTACCGCTTTGTGTTAGGTTAAAACTTTCACCGTGTGAGTGACGTGGTGGGCGTGGTTTTCTCAAAGTGGCCATGGCATCCATCCGTGACCACTCCTCCTGTGGCAGAGGGGCAACGCCCCGTTCCAGGTGGTTGATCATGGAACGTGGACGTGGCTCGGGGGCCTGTTTCATTGGGGGTGTTTTACGGGGTGCTGGTCTATGTTGTACAGGGTTCTGCGTAGTTCCGTTCATCTGTGTAGAGACATCATTGTCTGGCTGCTTTTGATAGTCAGCTAATTCGGCTAATCCGCTGATCGTGCGTCGACGACTGTCTGCATCGAAATTCAGAATGTCACAGTTCTGCCGCAAGATGTTGTGGCTCACCTGAGAAACATGTAGAAGAGTTTTTTAAAAACTGGAACTGGAACTAGAAGTTATACATGAAGGTTTTTGAAGGGCATGCTGTCATTGTTTAAGCTGATTTATTGCTTAGATTTAGGACTGCACAATATATTAAAATATTACTAAATGTGCATATTGCAACATCTGAACGATTTTAATAATTCAAGAAGTTATGTCTAGCACATTTTAGTTCAATGAAGACAGCAGAAAAACTGCTATCAGATAATGCAGTGATGCTTTCTTTTTCCAGAAAGAATGTGAAACATGTTGGTTATACAATTACTATCACTTTTTTAAATATATTTTAATATAATTTAAACTGGTTTAGCCAATGTTTAGAGAATGTTAGCTGGGGAATCACCTGTAAGTAACCGATATCTCTTTCTTTACCACGGCTGCCAAGATTTGACATTTCAAGCATGGCAGCAATATTCCTGACGCTGCCCCCGGAAGAACTTTTCTCAGATGCGATGCCGCAGTCGCTGCGCCGTCGCTCTCTGTACGTCACGTTGAGCAGCAGATTACTAGCCCTGTTTTCACTAGTTCCGTCATCTGCCACAGCCTCGTCGGACAGGTTACCAGTTGAGATGGAAGAGCAAGAGCGTCTGGGTGGAGTCGGGGGCCGTGTTCTTCTGCGAGGCCTGGCCGTAGCAAATGACTGACTGCGAATGACGCTGTCACTGTCAAGGGAATCACCGGAGGTTCTCAGAGAGTCACTGGGAGTGACTCTGTGTCCACCAAGTGTGGCATACTTCACGGAAGAATCTAACAGGGGCAGGCTGCAGGGAGCACTGGTGATCGTGGACTGTCCATACCTCGAGGGACGTGGAGCCTCACCGCTGCCCTCCTCGGTTTCTCCTTCAGGTGGGAGGCAAAGTACTGGAACGGCATGGGCGAGCGAATGAGGCGAGTCGCATGCCGCTCTGGTCCTGGCTTGTGTTTTGAGAGGAGAGGAAGGGGTCTGTGTTGGAGAATTTGAAGCAGAAGATGTGGTTTTCCCTTTAGTGGGTGTGTGTGGAGGTGTTGGGGAGGGACTCTCGATCGAGCTAGGCCTCCTCAGAGGAGGTGGGGCATTCGCTCTTTGTACGCCTCGCCCTTGAGTGCTGTGTCGGGGAGAGCCACGTCCCTCCGATCTTTTGCGTATTCGAGCAGCGGGGGCAGAGTTCACATACATCTCTGTGGTGCACACGTTGGTTTCCATACATTGCTGTGAGTCAAGACTTTCTTCTAACTGGCTGTCCTGAATGGGAGCTTCTGCTTCTGATGGTGGTTCACTCAGCCGCTTGACAGCTAACATTAGCTTTTTCTGGTGTCCTTGGTAGGAATGAAAACAAGAGTTACTTATTTTTCTTTGTTTTATTGGTAATCTTTTACATGAAGACTTGCAGCTGAGAAGACCAGAAGTATTTTCCAGGCTGGTTTTGCTGGTCTAGGATGTGGACCAGCACAGCTACAGTATGTTTCTGTTTATTTGAGAATTAAAGCTAGACACATCTCAGCTTGTTTCTCAAGTGCAACTCAAAATAGTCAAAGACATTTATGTTGTGTTTCTTACAAAATACATGATAAAAACAAATACTGTATATGTAAAATAAGAAATAATTACAATATGCATACAATAAAAAATCTAGAGACTAAATGCCCACTACAACTCTGCATACTGGGAAGGCCAGTTTAGCTGGTCTCTATTATAGAGATATCAAAAATACCTGTATAATCATGATGTGTAATATACATGCCTAGTTTAGTGATGCCGATCTCTTTCAGGTCCTCCAGGGTAATATCACTAATGAAATCCATATTATCATAGCCGTTCTGAACCAAAGTCTGGTAGTATTGATTCAGACCAATCACAGAGAGCCACTCAGCCAGACAGGACTACAAGACACGAAGATTTTTAACTGCAATGAGTCATGTGTTTGTACTGGTATTGTCCCAGCTAACAATTTTAGATTGTAAGAACATTTCCGTAATGTTTCCATTATGTAACAAAAACATTAAAAATATTAGAGAACAGTAACCAATGTTCTGAGAATGTTTCCTGTTAGCTGGGAAGCGCATGTATGTAAATGTCTCTCACAGGTTTCTCTTGAGGAATCCAGTTCAGAATGTTCAGTTTGCTGATCTCTGACAGCATCTTCTTCCTGTGTCCTGGTTTTGTCACTCCGATTGCAGTGAGATCCTGTCAGATACACACACAGCTCCAAAACTGCCAAAGCTAATATAACCAGCTGTTAAAAAACAGATGAATATAGACAGACAGAATCTTTTTGTTTGCTGTATTTTCCCCTCCATTTTATTTCCTTTTTATCTTTTTTCCATTTTTATATCCTATTTTATGTTTTTATATTTCAGTGCATTGGTCTGTTGTTTTTAATCACACTTATTGTTTTAAGTGACACTGACTGAATGTTAGTTAAGCTGAAAAAACTCATTTTAGGAGTTTTTAGGAGAATCTTTTTAGACCTTTGAATACTGAATTTCATATGGTGAAAGTTTGGCATAATATTTTGCAATGTTCACATGACAATGTTTACTGTACTGTACACAGGTGTGTGTGTGTGTGTGTGTGTGTTACCTCTGGTGTCATTCTGCTAATGGTCTGTAGGTCATAACCAGCAGTGAGAAAGTTAGTTGTGTAGAACTGCAGCTGAGCGCTAGTTAGCCATTCAACTACAGCCTCTGAGCTCTACAACACACACACAAAAACAATAATTCTGACATTTCTTTCACAGATTCATGATCTGCTGTGAGGTAATACCCACTGTGGCCACTATGTGACAGCAAAAACATCATCAAGAAAAGCTGCAATCTGTAACTGTGGTCTCTGTTTACAACAACTGCAGGTTACTTTACATACTTTTCTTTACTTTTCTTCAAAAAGTATTGAACTTCACATTGAATTGGACAGTATCATGATAAGACGAGGGTGTCGTGTGCTCATGCAGTGAGTAGCATGATAGTTTTTAAGTGCCATGTGTTATCTCCTGATACTGTGGTAGCACCACATTTGTTTGAGAATATGGATGTTGGTTTGGAGCAATGCTACACCATATAAACACTATACATTTCTATGTCGTTTGTGAACAAAGTTCACTTCATTTCTGAAACCAATTGCTAGGTCATTCACAAGACAAATATAGACAGAAACACATTCACAAATCTGGGCCATCACACACACACTTGCCTTGCTCTCAGCAGAGGCTTCGTCTTTCCTCTGTAGCAACGGATCCACAAAGGGCTTCTTCCTTGGTTGCCGTGGGAGACCAGACATACTTTGAATGTGCTGAGAAGAGGCTACAGAGAAATACACATTTTTATAATACTGAAGAAAACATTTCCTATTTTTACGTACCAGGACATCAAGTAGTGAAAGTAGCTTTTATCCAAAGCAACTTATATTGCATTTAAGACACATGTCAATATATACATTGCCTTGGAATCAAACCCATGACTATGGTGTTGCTAGCGCCTGGTTTAAAAAAATGTATCATGCCTTTGGTGTATTCCTGTTTTTTCACAGTGTCAGATGCATTAAACAGTGACATCTGACAGCCGGAGAATACACCTGTACATAGACCAATGATTAAAAAACATCACAGTCTGAATACTAGCAGCCTGTGTGAACGTCACTAAATGTACTTCTGACAGATTGACAAACTTGTGACATGAATGACTGTGAACTAGTGGACTAGTGTTATGGTTAATGATACGGGGACAGAGGTTCAACAATTAATAATTACAATAAATATTAATAATAACTTGAATAATTGAAATATTGAATAATTTGATAAATTAATCAGCAAATGCGCATATACTTCAATTAAGATTTTTAACATTTGTGGGCATAGCATAATGGACATATAAGTACAATTAATCTGATATTTTCCATATCACGGACACGCAAAGCTATTTGGTTGAATTCTAACATCAGTCTTATATTTAATTACAAAGGCTTCAGAAATGTTTGTTTCATTTCACACATGCTTTGAATCCTAATTGAATTAGAGTAACTGAGTTAATGAGTCACACTGGGTATATACTGCAGTACCTGAATTAGGATCTAAAGATTCTGATTGATCCATAAGATGCTCTTTTGCTTTGGCTGACTGGGACAGCACTGTGGCCAACAGCTACAACACACACAAATGCACACAAACATCAACAATGTGAGAAAGACAGACAAAGGAAATAAGACAACTGACACATTTGTCTTTATGTGAGTTTTTTTCTGAGAAAGTGTGAGAGTTTTTTGCACCTTCACACCCTCGGCCTGGGCGTGCAGTCCCGGGACATTGAGGCCGTGCGTGTTGACTGCAGGTGAGTGTGTGGGTGTGGTTGGCACAGGAACAGGTGAGCTAGCGAGGTGAGCATTAGCATTACTGCTTTGCACGCTAGTAGAAGAACGTCCACTGGTTAGACTGCCAGTGCTGCCCATACTGCCAACACTGCCCCCAGCTGGTCAACACATATATCACACAAGAAAAACACAAATAAGTGCGCTTAAAACAGAAAGTGTGTAAACGTATGCACTCAATTTGAAACATTTAAATGTGTTGCTTTGCAATTCGGCATGAAAGGTTTGACATAAGAGGGCAAATGTGTTATGAGAGCTATGACAAGAACACGTAATTTAAACTCTGTAATAACTACTTAATTTAAACATTTAAACAAACAGCTTTACTGGCATGACAAAAACTGTACATCTGCCAATGCATCTGCAGTTAAGCTGTGTACAATGTAGTGTACAGACGTGTAATAAATGATGATTGAATGTACAGCATGTCACACGTCTTGTTTACAGAATGCGCATCACCTGCGAGAGGTTTCCTCAGCACCCAGATCTCCTCATTTGCGCCGCTCTGCTGGCCGCTGAGAGTCGGAGAACCGTGAGGACTGGACAGAGATCCTCTTGAACCTGAGAACATCACACACACAGTGATACAAGGCTGAAAAATGTCACTTTGAAACCACAAACATGCGTCAGGTGATTAGAAAGCAGTTTAAATGGACAGTAGCACATCTGATGGCGATCAGGGCCATCACTTATTGTAGGTTATTATAATGTATACATTCTGCAAATAAAACAATTTTCTCTAAAATTATTAAAATGTAGTTAGCTGTGCTATTTTTATTTTGCAGCTTTAACTGTAACCGGATGTTGTCCTTATAAATAAAAGCAACATTTCAAAAATGCTTACATAAATCTTCAGTTCTGTTTCGCCAATGAGAACACAAATCACAGTCATGTCTGCCCTCTTCCCTTGAAACATTATAAAAACGACAGACACTGCTGTTTGTCTGTGAGGTCAAACTCCTGGCTCAACCAATCGTAACAAACAAAGGAACAAATTCTGACCGCTTTCATAGAGTACCGAGAGAAAAAGAAGGTCATGTAACACAAATAAACCGCAGCATCGTGTTCACATCAGGGATTTGAAGCTAACTGGTATTCTTTATTTACAAACCACAAACTTGCAGAATTCCTTCTGGACAGGTAAGCCACACTAGGCCACCAGCTTAGTTAACATCGGCTTTTAGAGGTATTGGCTAAATGTTTCTGTCTAGATAATCTACAAAGAGGGTAGCAGGTAAACTAAAAATGTTTTGGTGCAGTTGGTTTCCATTGTTGTTCGGTTACCAATGTACTATAAAATATCTTTTTTGTGTTCCTCAGAAGCAATAAAGTCATACAGGTTTGAAATGACATGAGGGTGAGTAAATGATGGAAGAATTTTCATTTTTGGGTGAACTATTCCTTTAAGAAATGCAGATACAGTACATGATGACAGTACATAATGACAGTACATGATGACAGTACATGATGACAGTATATGATGACAGTATTCGATGGATGAGTGTGTGTGTGTGTTTATAATACCTGTCTTGTTTTGTGGCTGCTCTGAGCAGGAGGAGGCTGGTTCATACCCAAAAGTGCTGCTGGTGGACATATTATAGCCAAATGAGGTGAACAGGGGCTGATGGGACGGGGGCTGGATGGGAAGGGGAGTGAGGGGGAGAGAAAAAATGTGGGAGGAGTCACCATTCACCATGACAACTGAACCAATTGCTGGCGGACGGATCTGTATCTTAAGATACTGTTGGGTTGAAGGACCTAGGTACGACAGAACGGCAACACCAAAAAACAACAAACAACAAAACAGGAAAGGAAACACAAAACAAAACAGGTTCAAGCAAAACTTTGTTCGTCTGTGAGCTTAACTTTACAGAAGCCTTTGAGTTAACATGCGAGGCCAAAATAAGTTTCAAACTGCTACTTTACACATCAAAAACCAGTCATGCATACTATTGCACACACTTCTCAAACCAACTCCTGTGCATGCAAACTGCATTCGTGCATATCAAAGGAACTGAATGGGGGTCTGTTACGGTGTTATCTACAGGTTTACATTATATACCAGCCTTGGTGAATTTTAATATTGCAGTAAAGTATAGAAAAGTATAAAATGTCAGCCAGCATTGTCGCATTTTGTTTAATGAACGCAATCTGCTTTAGTCAACATGAAAACATGAAAAACATGCATGTGTTTCTGTAGACGCATTAACCATACAGCCCCATTGAGCGGGTTTTCTTGTCTATATGCACAGATAGTTACAGGCCAGTTTCCCAAAATGCACTTATTTTTAAACACCCTGACGAGCCCAATGCGACAACCAATGGAGGCGGGACTTTCTGTTCGTCTGACCAATGGAGGACAGAGGTGTTCAGGAAACGTGTTTTGAGAGCAATCATTCATTTTGCGGTTCCACACATGAACATTCAGTAAACAGCTGATGAGCTGCAGTATTAGAAGTAGTTTTTCAGAGCAACACCACAGACAGGTGGATGTGAAGATGAGTAAAAAGTGACAGATCAAACACTCAGCTCTCATCTGCCCTGTCTTTCATTCAAGCTGACAGCTCTAAAACACAACGGCTGATAACGGGCAGGACAGCTGGACGTAAAGCTAATGAAACACACACAGACTATAAATAAAGATAAGGTTTTTTGTTTAACTCTGAAACACTGAACATCTACCAAAATCCAGCAACTGCTATGCACGAGTGAGTCAAAAAAGAGCTTTATTTTGGTTTTGTGATTGGTCTGATTCTATCTGATTTGGCATTCCACGCAGTCTGATTTGTAACATTTAGGCATTAGGCAGTAACAGCACTCAGGGGGTGTGTGCACGGCAGGTGTTTGTTCTTTCAGCAGAATGACAGAATGCAGGGGTCTCCAGATACAAAAGTAAACACTTTTAATTTGATACAGCATTTTCAACAAGTGAGAAGCTTCAAAACTGCAAAATACGATGACAGGGTCAAAGACATACATTTGAAGCAGATGCACATATACCAGTTGTTAAAAATTGTGCATGTGTGTACATGCCCAAGCACTGATCACACTGCCCATCCCTGCCATCACACACTAACACTCTAAACACACTAAACACAAACCTGTCCTGAACACACACATACTATACACTTTCTTCAATGTGCCGGGTAGATGAGTTTCAGAACAAAGTCAAATGGTTTATAATGTGCGTGTGTCACATGACCTCCAGAAGGGTCATGTGATGAAGTGTTGGCACACCTGCCCTTTTGATGACTTCTACCATGTTGGACGGAAAATACCCCACACGGTCATTTCCGGTACGGTTGTCATGGATACAGCCCTTCCACTGTCCATCAGAATGCTGCTCCAACACCTGAAAACAGCCACTGAGTATGAGTGTGAGTGCATCACATCACTCTACATAAATAGGTTTGTAATGCTGTTACCAAACAGCAGATCTCAGCCAAACAAAATCTCTTGCGCTTGCTGTTTAAATTTAGTGTCAAGATACAAGCTAAGAAACTCTGGGATGCAATACCATGACCCTAGAAAGCACACTACAAAATCACAGCCAATCAGAACATTCAATCTTGAACATTCAGCTGTAAACCAGGGTTTTAGACCAGTGAGATTTCACTGTGTATTGACCTTCCAGTGTGATGCAACTGTCTTGTTTATTGCAAAAACATATCAGTTTCAGATAAAATTCACAGGCTGTTACAATGATATATTCCTTTGTGTCTACTTTTCCGAACCTGTCACTCAAGTTGTTTATATCAGCGTTGGCAATTCATTTACATTTATGCATTTGGCAGATGCTTTTATCCAAAGCAACTTACAGTACATTTAAGTTATACATTTTTACAGCATGTGTGCTCCTTGGGAAACCCACAACTTTTGCACTGCTCATGCAGTGCCCTACTAACTGAGCTACAGGAACACCATTAGTTGTTAAATATCCCATACTGGTCAACCACTGGTTAGAAGAGGGTGTGAGATTTGGTTAAGCACCAGAAAAATTATTTTACACAGTATGTTGGGATTGCTTTAATTGTTACAGTAAAAGACAGAAGTGTTGTGTTACCGTGATGATGTCGCCTGTTTTAATGTTGAGGCTTGTGAGGTCATAATTGTTACAGTAATCCTTCAGCGCTCTCACCTGCATGGCAGCAGATGCATCTGTGTGAACACACGCACACACATGCACAGAGACACACAAACAAACAGGCATACACACAGACACACACACACACACAAAACACACACATACCCATACACACATGAACACACACACGTATACACACAGACACAATAATACAATGAGTTCAGAAAGCACTTTATCACGTCTATGTGAATCTGGTTTTAAACATTCTCTCATTGTACCTCTCAGCATCTGTTTGATTTCTTTGCTGGCTTGTGTTGTGGTAAACTGGTTCACAATGTCCAGTGCTGTCTGACAGTGTGTGTTTCTCACCCCCGCACTGATACCACTCTAAAGAGAGAGACAAACACTCACACCACTGCTGTTCACAGTGTTTCACACCCACTTCACTTCACATGAACCCTGACAGAAAGTGAACGCCCCAAAGTAGCTTTAAAGTGAACTGAATCTTAAAGAACCGAAGTCTGTCTCACTGCATTCAGAAATCAATTCATTTTATTGGAGAATTGAGTTTGTTCTCCAGACTCAGTTTCCTCTTACTGTCACTGCGTTTAAGTTTGTTGCTTTTAATAAGAAAAAGATGTGAAAACTCTCCAAACATAATGCCGCTTTATACACACAAATCCAGTTTAATGTAAAACACTCACGTCCAACAGCAGGCGAACGGCCTCAGTTTTCCCACAGAGAGCAGCTTCATGCAGCGCTGTGCCTGATTTAGTCTGCCTGTTTATATCTATACCAGCCTGGATTAGAAACCTGAAAACACACTCACCTTTAACGTCATCAAAACAGGTTAACAGACAGACCTTTTACACTCCAAACAAAAGATGCTTTCGTTTTTGGACGGTTCTGTTGCCTTTTCTGCACCTCTGCATGTTTGACTACAACTAAGTTGTGTACAGAAATACTTCAGTCGCTGCCCCAGAACTGAAGAAACTAGAGAAGCTTTGGCCAGAGGAAAGCTTTAGAAGATGCTCAACTTGAATTTTTTTCAAACTCATCACACTTTGCACAGAGAGAGCAAGAGACTTCATCTATATTGTTTAGAAGGCCATATAAAAGTGATAAACTAGCTGGATTTTGTCAGTGGGTTGATAGTTAAGAGACACTCCTGTGTATCTGTGTGTAAATCTAATAAAAGAAGCCTTCAGGGGTTTATGAGATGGCTCACTGTGTTTTTTATATGACTGGAATGGTTGTCTCATCAGCCGTGATCTGTCTGCTCCTGACCTGTCTTAAAACATCAGTCATGTGACAGAGACAGTTTTGTGTTGGAGCTAAACGCTGTGTCAGAATTTTGTGTCATCAGCATCTGGCTGCTTGTGCTGAATGTATTACTGCTACATGAAGGCAATAATGAATCGAATACAAACCCTCATCAAAACTTATCTTTGAGTTTTTCAGAGAATATTTTCAGGCTTTACTTTCATGACTGTTTTGAGGTAAAAAAATGTGTTAGTGAGGCTGATACTGAAAAATCCTCACGCTGCTTCTGTTCTAATCAAGTCAACAGACAGTCTGAGTTTCAGTTCATGTTCAGACAGCCAGTGAACACTCACTTGATAATCTCGATATGTCCGTTCTTGGCAGCCAGGTGGAGTGGACTGATGCCGTTGGGATCAGACAGTTTGGGTTCTAACATGGCAGCACTCATGTTACTGTTCAGCAGCAACTGCACCACCTGTAGAATAGAGAGAGGTTGCAGTAACGCTGCATTAACGTATATGTAATGTATAGTTTAATAAGTGGACCAGCTGAAGAGGATCCTAACAAACAACAAACAAATCAACTTGCAAATATTGTTCTGATTATATTGTTGTTAACAAGCAGTATTTTGAGGTCTGTCTGTCACTGTTGACACACACTTTCCACCTTGCCTGTTAGAATGAGTCTAAACACAACACAATGGCCTATTTTTAGGCACCCAAGTTAATATAAATTGTGTGTTATCTCCATTGCTTGTTTAGAGGCAGAGGAAACCAGGGTGTACATGCATGAAAATAAACATGAGACAGATTCCTTTACACCTGTGCGAAACATGAGAAGAAGTTTCCCACAATCCCACAGGTGAGTCACCGCACATCCACCTAACACAAACATGCCGTAACTGACCGTGACTCTTCCAAATTCACAGGCCAGGTCTAGAGGGGTTTTCCCTGCGTGGTCTCTGAGGCACGGGTTCGACTGATGTTGAAGCAGCATCTCACTCTAGGAACAGACACACATTACAGTACAGTACAGTACGCATGGGTGTATTTAGAGTATGTCTGCAAAAGATGCCTAGTCAATTTTTTAATGTGCATACTCACTCCTTCGTAATGGCCATGTTGTGATGAGAGGTGTAAAGGGATCTGTCCCTCATCCGATTGGCTGTTCACAGATGACCCCGCCTTGAGGAGCATTTTCATTGGCTCACACTTGCCCTGCCAAGCGGCGTAGTGGAGTGGCCGCATCCCTTTTGGAGCACAATAGCAAAGTGTAAGAGCAGTGCTTCAATTATTATTTTTCATATTTAGTATATTACAACATTTGAAATTTTGACAACCTGCCGTATTACAGTAAACATGAAAATACCACTAGATAGATAATACTGAAAATTTAACAAAGTTAAGCATTTTTTTAAAAAACTAAATATACTGAATAACTAAACCAAAGCACTTAAGACTTAAAGTGAAAGGAAAAAATTATGCAAAGCTGAAAGTATAAATAAAATCCAAATAAAACGATAAAAGGATGAGAATAGAGAAATAATATTATGTAGCATTTAATTCACAAACGTGTGAGAACGCAATTCATTACACGCTGTCTTAAAAATACAAGATGAGATGCTGCAAAATACTAAGATGCAATCTCAGTGTCTACAAAGACCAACTTTTAAAAACTAGTGGATGCAGAATATAAGAGTGTGTCCAGCATGCACACTCATGTGTGTGTGTATGCATACATGTGACTGTGTGTGTTTGCACCTTTCTGATCTTTGATGTCAACGATGGATTGAGACTCCAGCAGTAATGTGATCACCTCCACGTTACCATTCAGAGCAGCATGATGCAGGGCCGATAACCTATAAACACAAACACACGTTTACACACAAACACACATCAGTAATACATCCATGACAGCTGTATTGAATCTATATACTTTTCTGTGCTGATTTTGTGGGGAGAAAGTCAAATCACAAGTATTACCTTTAAACAATATATATTCATAATTTCCAAAATACCAAAAATTATAGTAAAAATAAATAAATTATGCGTAATTAACGACAAATGTTTCATCAGTGAGATTATATTCTTTTCCAATTAACCAATATATTTTTATAAAACCCTGATTTTAATATCTCTGTTGTTATTTCCAGTTTCTGGGCTTCATGCGTAACTTTGTAGAGAGTCCCTAATTGCTCCTCATTTCAGCTTAACGCTGCCACTTTGCTCCAATCCCTAACTGCCAAACTGTGCAGGAGGCTGTGACCTATTTCCATGAGTAAGGGCTTTTTCTCTGTCGGTGCCCCAAGCAACGCCACACACACACGTTATTACTTTTTCTCTATAGTCTCTATAGTCTATATAATTTTAAACTGTTTACTGTGTATGTGCTTGTCTACTGCAGAAATACATATGAAATGATTAAAACATAACATCTTAAAGCATTATTTCTGTAAAGAACTGACTATATTCGAGTCTGTAACAACCACTTATCATGATTAAATCAACTGCTGTTTATTATAATTAAGCCCCACCCATTTTTAACCATGTTGAATATCCAACCGGCACAGATGCTGCTACATAAACTCACCCATCTGTGTCCTGGAAGTTCACATTCACTTTCTTAGCAGCCCCCAGGAGCTCTGCAGAAGAAAAACAGAAATAAAACATTTTTATAAATGCCACTGAATAAATGCCATGCCATTTTTATAAGAACTGAATTGAGGAACTGAACTGGAATCTACAATGCATTTTCAATCTGAATGAATCTGAATCTAATCTGAACTAGGCATCATGTTCCCCCCTGTGGTCTTCAACATTTACTCTGACACAGATTTCATACTTTGGAACAGAATCTGAATTAACAGGTATAAACTTTTTCCTATCATGTTTGTAATCAGGACTGAGGTCAGAGTTAGAACTGGATCAGTCACTGAAGGGTTTCCAAGCAGGCAAAAGCAGCAGGTAAAGTTTTCATTCAGTGAACATAAGCTAAAGTCTTTAATACAGCTGCTTATACCCATACACACACTGTGTGTGTGCGCTAAATGAAGGTGGTCCAGATGGTAGCTTCCAGCCAGGGTGAGACAACAGAATGTGTGTGTGCTATTCACTTTATCTTAATAGCAGTCTCAACATGACTAAGAAGCTATTCAGTATGCCAAAATTATGACATTATTCATATTCACTGATCACAGCCTAATCAATTATTCTCATGCCTCGGTGATAATGATGAATTAGTTTATTCATTTCTTTTTTTGACTGTATCTCTTCAAGCTGTTACATGAATAGATCTCTCATTATTACACATTTAATAGACAACAATGAATTAAGCATCTCATTTTTAACCTGCGCACACACACACAAAAGTTCACGTGCATCAATCACGCCACCTTCAAAATCACCACACCAAGAAATTAGAACATGCAAATGAGCATTTCCATGACGACTCATATTACTGTGATGCTAATTAGAGAGTGTGACAGAAATACTATAGAAATGCCTTACCTGCAGGAATGTAACAGCGACAACAGTATTATGATAAACATAGACGTGTACAGTGGAAACACACTTTCTACACATTCACGAGTTTGCGATGCAGTCGCACAACATAAGGGGTTTTGGAACTCCGTTATAACCCTTCGGTGTGATAAATTATTCATACCATTATCACTGCACTCTCATCGCTGCCTGTTGCTATGGAAACCTCGACCTTAACCACGACAATAACAATCAGGGTTGCCCGGTCTCCGTTCACACATGCACGCTGTTTTAAACATTATACAAAACTCATTCTCTCCTTTTAATAATCATTTGCTCATTGAGCTGATTCACAGAATTGTGGTCCAGATGAAAAGAAAGAACCAGCTGGAGAACCTTCAGAGCCAAAGACTAGAAAATCTACAAAAGTTTGAAGGTGAGGAAGATTTAATCCATCATCAGGCATCACAAAATACTGAAATCAAATATGAAATCAGTTCATATAGTCTCATACAGTAGCTCTCCAAAGAACTGATACGTTTGACATGATGTTTATCTTCAGATAAAAGTATCTGCCAAATACATAAATGTAACGTAAACACTGACATTCAGTATTAAATGTTCTTAAACTGTGTTATGGCCTCCATACCGCAATAGACTAAAACTAGAGCATTCCTCAAAAACATTCTACCTTTACAAAGTCTTTAAGAGTTCTTTTGAAAGCATTGCTCTAAAACCATTAAAAGCTTTCATCACTTTTATTCTATATCTGATTTACTGTGACAATGTGTGAAACCGCATGTCGGTGATGTTAGCAGTGCAGTGTCGGCACAGACGTTTTGTCATTTTAATATGGTTTCACTTTTGCTTTCACTGTGGTTGAGTCTGTGTCTCTCTGTGGATCAGCTGTATTGATTTATTGTTTGCACGTATCTTTTGAGATCCACCCTGTTTTGTGTGTTTTACACTCTCATCATCGGGTATTAACTTCCACTTTAGGAAAAGCTCCAAATTAAACCTCTAATATCATCAAAACAACTAATGTGTGATCTCCTGCTAAATTAACTAACACTAGTCCTGCCTGAAGGCCTGGGAGTTAGTTAGTTAGTAAACCTCTTATTACCGAAGCCCAACAGTACACACTCAAAGATCACACAGTTTGTTATTCTGCAGTATATTGATCAACCAGCCAGCCACAGCTGAGTTGTAACAAAGAATCTAATATGTTCTAAAAATTTTCCACTAACAGTAAAAATAAAAAAAAAACAATAAAAAACAAAACAAAAAGGTTCAGAATATTGATGTGGTTCAAGTCAATCCTTCTATCTCAACACAACAAATTCTCCTTTGTTGTTTGGGTAACGCTACATTAAATGCTCGCATCACACAGCTTCATGGTTCAAACCTCAAACATTCTGAGGAGATACATCATCGATCTATGAAGTGCTCTGATACTGATGCAGGACCACGAGACGGGTGAGAACATAACATGACTTACTAAGCTTCAATCCCCTGCAGCCACAAGCTAAAACTTATCCAGTCTTATCATTGATTGAGAAGATGGTGAAGGATCCGAGAGCCATTTTTCACATCTCTGCTGAGCCAAAGAGCTTATATTCCATTAACAACCCCAACGCAGGAATTATATGAAGGTTACTAAAGTGTTCGGTCCCAAGAGGACACACTGTAGAAAGTGTGCTGTTTCATTTATAGTAAAAGATATGATTCGCTCTACATAGCTGATATGCTTTATGGGTGAAACTTACTAGAATGGTCAAGAACTAAACCTAAAGAAATAAATATCAAAACTTCTATTCTGCGTAACATTCAATTCACACTCAACTTCAATCAGCAAAATGCAAAGATTTAATTCTTATATTCCTACATTAAATGAAAGTTACAGAAAGACAAATAATTGATGGTTTCTGGGGGTAAATGGGAACATTCTGTGAATATTCCCTGTCAGCAGGGACGTATCATTCACTCTCTTTCACTCTAACAAGCATCGCATTTAATGTTTAAAAGGAAAGTGGATGCCATTTGCTTTAATATTACAAGATTTCAAGTATATTGTGGACAAAACCTTGACATATCTAACCTTCACTATATAGCCAACAACAAAAAAACTGCATATGAACACCATGTTCCTAACATAAAGCTGGGCAGGACACTACATAGGCTTAAGGGACAAAACGGGCCTTTCTAACTCAAGGGAGTAAACTGAGTAAGCACACAGATTCCAGAAGCACATATAATAATAATAGCCATGCTTTCAGAAAGAAACATTTAATCTCTTTGCTGGGAATCTGGGACAAACACCATAACATGAACACACACACACACCAATTGACCTTCTCCCGACAATTCTCCCGTTCTTACAGGCCCCAGCCCACAGCTAAAATTATAGATATTTAAAATCACTTTATGATCCCAGTGCATGTGTGTTATATGTGGTTAGAACTGTGAAAAAGACCCTAAAGACATACAACCATGTTTACCTCTGTGCTGTCTCTGAATACTGTGGGTTATTTTCATGATCTCTGTGTCAAAGTAAATGTATCAGTCTCTTCAATGCCATTAAAAAACAGCTAGTGTGCACATTAAAACACACACACCATCATCTAACTGTGTGCAATTTAAAGCAGCTACAGCCTGGAGCTTAAGCAGCGAGAGAGAAAGAGAGCAAGAGAGAAAATAATTTACTTCCACTAGTTTGGCCTCACATGTCATACATGTGACTGTGAGTTTTCACACTACATGCTAGAGAAATATGTATGAGGGAACCCACAGCAAAGTATTTATATTAAATAAATATTAATGAGATCTATTTAATCTCCTCATAGTTTGTCATAGACGCTATGAAGCTGAAATGGAGACTTTTTCCCTGACTTTTAATGACATCATCTGGCAACAAAAAGACAAAACAACTGCAGGTGCATGTCATCAAATATATCACAAGATGATAAATGAATGAACAAATCTGTTGGTCATGATTTCCAACATCATGACTGTTGCAAACCTGTGAAATTGACCAAACAGTTTGAGAAAATACAGATGCCAAAACGGATCCCAACAGATCTATATGAAATCTAATAGATCCTCACGAATACTCAAAGTTTCAGTATCCATTTACAGAACCCTGTATAAACAGCTGTATGAACTGACAAAGTGAAAACCCACAAATCATGTTATTAAAATCCTGTCTTGGCTGTCCTGCCTCCAAGACCCAGTCTGACATGTTAATGCTGCAAAAACCTGGAAAGGCCAAATTTATCCAACCCGCCATGACCCTTCAAATGCCTTAATATATTCAATTAAACTGACTAGATACATACTGGACATAGCTGTTGCTTTCTGTTGTAGCTTTCCTCAAGGACTCAGACAAACAGATAAAAGCAAAGTGCCCTGTTCAGAAATCTGTATTCAGCTCTGCACTGTATACACACATGAATCTCACACCAGTTCACGTTCCTCTGCTCCACATATGAGCTCAATGAACCCTTGTCTGGAAAAATAAGGGCCCAACCAATCAGAGTCACCTGCAGACAGATCAGCTTGTGTTTACTGTGAAACAGCAACCACGAAACCACCTCTGAGCAGGCTGTCAGGAAACCTAACGTTAAACCGTTACACAGTTGAATATATTCATATATTTATTTTTGGCTAAAAACATTTATTGTGGTGAACAACTGTTGTGTGTTTTCTATATATTCTGTGGACGTCCCGTATGAGTGACCTCATCCAGTTTCCTTCAGGGAGAGGTAAGTGATGTCTCTCTCTGTCTGTCTCTCTGTCTCTCTCTCTCTCTGTGATTGCATTGATGTTCATGGCTGGTTGAGCTGATGTGTTCTGGCATTTTCTCATGGCTGGTTTTGGGAATGTGCTGCTCACGCTAAACACAGTGGCTAGAAAGCAAACACAAACACATACACACTCACTTATTATGCAGAGATGAGGCCCTGAGAGAATGAACCACAAGATAAACAGATACGCGTGCATGAATACGTTTGTTTTGAGAATTGTAACTGTAGTGCAAAAACATCACTAAAGGAACAGGATAAAATGAGTGTCAGATACACACTAAAGGCAGAGTATCAGATACACACTGAAAGCAGAGTGTCAGATACACACTAAAGGCAGAGTGTCAGATACACACTGAAAGCAGAGTGTCAGATACACATTAAAGGCAAAGTGTCAGATACACACTGAAAGCAGAGTGTCAGATACACACTGAAAGCAGAGTGTCAGATACACACTAAGGGCAGAGTGTCAGATACACACTGAAAGCAGAGTGTCAGATACACACTGAAAGCAGAGTGTCAGATACACACTAAAGGCAGAGTGTCAGATACACACTGTCATACACACAAACAGGTGTCAGATACACACTGAAAGCAGAGTGTCAGATACACATTAAAGGCAAAGTGTCAGATACACACTGAAAGCAGAGTGTCAGATACACACTGAAAGCAGAGTGTCAGATACACATTAAAGGCAAAGTGTCAGATACACACTGAAAGCAGAGTGTCAGATACACATTAAAGGCAGAGTGTCAGATACACACTAAAGGCAAAGTGTCAGATACACACTGAAAGCAGAGTGTCAGATACACACTGAAAGCAGAGTGTCAGATACACATAAGGCAAAGGTCAGATACACCTGAAAGAGAGTGTCAGATACACACTGAAAGCAGAGTGTCAGATACACACTAAGGGCAAAGTGTCAGATACACACTGAAAGCAGAGTGTCAGATACACACTGAAAGCAGAGTGTCAGATACACACTAAAGGCAGAGTGTCAGATACACACTGAAAGCAGAGTGTCAGATACACACTGAAAGCAGAGTGTCAGATACACACTGAAAGCAGAGGGTCAGATACACACTGAAAGCAGAGTGTCAGATACACATTAAAGGCAGAGTGTCAGATACACACTAAAGGCAGAGTGTCAGATACACACTGAAAGCAGAGGGTCAGATACACACTGAAAGCAGAGGGTCAGATACACACTGAAAGCAGAGTGTCAGATACACACTGAAAGCAGAGTGTCAGATACACACTGAAAGCAGAGGGTCAGATACACACTAAGGGCAGAGTGTCAGATACACACTGAAAGTAGGTCACAGGTGCCAAATTGTGCAAAGCTCTTTCAGGCACAGATCCCTGAGAACTTTTAATTCCATGAACAAACACCCCTGATACACAATTTTTCCCTATTTTCCATCTGTTCCACAAGCTATAGGAATCACTGACTCTCGTGTCATTCATAAAAGATTTGGAAAAATATGAGAATCTTGAACTATTTCCCATTCCAAAAATCAAAACAGCACAAGCTGGGCAGCTGTACAGAGGAGATACACTGAGTTCTGTCCATTTATTATTAGAGGTTAAACTGTGCAGATGTTACCTTAATCAACTGTATACCTCACCAGACCCTTAAAATGACCTCAATCAGGCTGATTCAGTGATAATAAATGACATTTTAGTATAGTATTGATTTTTAACAGAAAAATCTGTCAGCAACTTTTGTCCTGTTTATTAAGCAGGTCACATTAATAGCTGTCCATGCAAGAACAACATTTCCCTGTTTTGAAACAAGAAAGAGGAGTTCACTGATGAAACAGTGTCCCCACAAGTGGCAAAAAAAACATGCTTTAGCTAAACACCAGTTTCATCTTTAGGGATGTTTATGGACACAATCAGCTCTTATTGTAGAAAAAGTGTTTTTAAAAAAGCTATCAAACTAAGATCACAGCAATGTCACGATGCAGTACATTTGTTCATCTCCTGACAGATGAGAACAGGAGAGATGTGAGACAGGTGCCCCCTAGAAGATCAACTACACTGGTTCACCTGAACTGACATGAGTACACAGAAACAGAACACATTGAACGTGGATGAAAAGGCAAGACAGTTAGAAAGGATTTAGCCGTCTGTATATCGTCTGACATATGGCAACTGGCATACCGTCATTTTCAGTCAATCCACATTTACTAATCCTTCACAAAAAGACTACTCGCTCAAAAACAACTACAACCTACAGAGACATATGCCCACATATTAAAGGCTTTATATAAAATGTAAAATTATCTACACATTCCAAAACAATTTTGCATAAACTGATAATATTTTGCAAACAGACAACTGTTTTAGGTATATTGTTTTAGCAGCTTTCTGTTGCAAAAATGTTACAACTGTCTTACCAAAACGTTTGCACATTTTAGAGGGAGCTACTTCACTAAAATCAATGTTTTTCTATAGTGTTTATTAAGATTAACATTTATGAGATTTACGTAAAATTTACATTTATATGTAAGATTTAGATTTACATTTATATGTAATAAGATTTACATACATAGCACCTTGCTAAACTCTCCAGCAGGGCTGCTGCTCGAAATCATTGGGCTTAGGACAAAATTATAAGGTTGGACCAGACTCCCACACACCCTTTTGATTTATGCCAAGACTGCGCCACAAATGGGTGAAAAGTTTCTTTAACAACACATGGAGAAAAGCACACACACACACACAGTGCCCTGCTTCCATTTTATCTGCCCTCCTAACAGCGCAGGAGATGTTGTCTCACCGCCTGGGATGTTACCCAGCACTGGAAGCGCTAATTGTATTTCAGTTATAGACGTGTATGTCTGTGTGTGTGCTCGTCTGGCACAAGCATTTCAGTGTTTTTAAGGTCATTTTGATATTATTATTTTAGATTACTATTTAGTTCAGTTATTATTTAATAAAAACACAGACTGTGAGCCAGATAACACCTGACCATCCCAGCACGATATTTGACCTTCCAGAAACAGCCTCACACCGTCTCTGTGCCTTTATTCTGCTATGAGCAGCAGCGTCACAGTAAACTGGCGGAAGACGCAGTTTTAATTCTCTATTAAATGTGGACACGCCTAAACAGCTGTGCTCTCATATACTGTAATATACATATACTGTAATATATATATATATATATATATATATATATATATATATATATATATATATATATATATATATATACTGTATACTGTAATATACATATACTGTAATATATATATCTGTATACTGTAATATACATATACTGTAATATACATATACTGTGATATACATATACTGTATACTGTAATATACATATACTGTAATATATATATACTGTATACTGTAATATACATATACTGTAATATATATATACTGTATACTGTAATATGCATATACTGTAATATACATATACTGTAATATATATATACTATATACTGTAATATACATATACTGTAATATACATATACTGTATACTGTAATATGCATATACTGTAATATACATATACTGTATACTGTAATATACATATACTGTAATATACATATACTGTAATATACATATACTGTAATATACATATACTGTAATATACATATACTGTAATATACATATACTGTAATATACATATACTGTAATATACATATACTGTAATATACATATACTGTAATATACATATACTGTATACTGTAATATACATATACTGTAATATACATATACTGTAATATACATATACTGTATACTGTAATATACATATACTGTATATTGTAATCCTTCCTTTTGCCTGAATCATCAAACACTGTGCGGCTGTATCAGAGTACAGTAACAGTAATAAAACATCTGCGCATGTTTTCTTTCATGCTCTCCCTCTCTTTAATCTCCGGCGATCTTGAGCCACCTGCCACATCCTCATCCTCATCCACATCCTCATCCTCATCCACATCCTCATCCTCATCCTCATCCACATCCACATCCACATCCACATCCTCATCCACATCCTCATCCTCATCCACATCCTCATCCTCATCCTCATCTTCATCCACATCCTCATCCACATCCACATCCTCATCCACATCCTCATCCTCATCCACATCCTCATCCACATCCTCATCCACATCCTCATCCACATCCACATCCTCATCCTCATCCACATCCTCATCCACATCCTCATCCACATCCTCATCCACATCCTCATCCACATCCACATCCTCGTCCTCATCCACATCCTCGTCCTCGTCCACATCCTCATCCACATCCTCATCCACATCCTCATCCACATCCTCGTCCTCATCGGGTCGTCCCATCGTTACCCGGTGAAGCTCCAGATTAAATCATCTCGTCTGGATCGCGGCGTGGCGTCGATGCAGGGGCGTGGAAAACACATTGCGTTCATTCTTACCTTTTCTGTATGTACGTCCAACTAAAGCGCGCCAGACCTGCCAGTAATGTAACGCATCTCAGAGGAGTAGAAACGCGTCTGTCATGACGACATGAACACGCACAGGCCTGCAGAGACGCTTGTGCTCAAATGAGGAAACTGTCCGTGACGCGTTTACTTCCCAAATATCCCTAAATATCCCTAAATATCCCTAAATATTCCTAAATGTCCCACCGCGCCCGTCTGAAGTCCCACAAGCGCGCGAGCGGCGCAGGTGTGGCGAGGCTGTGACGCGTGAGGGCCATTAAAACATCAATAAAACATCAATAAAACATCAATAAAACATATAAAACATCAATAAAACATTAAAACAGTTACTCACTCGCTTTGCTCTGTCTGGGTCTCTGCAGGAGCCGCTGGACGGTGAGCAGGTCCTCCGTTTTCACCGCCTGTAGGAGCTCCTGTTCTTTCCCCATCCTGCTCACTCACTCTCAATCCACATCCGGCGCCTCTTCACGGGGCGCAGC